>BSBK01003031.1:485000-780193 GCA_027943335.1 Chamaecyparis obtusa
TAACAGTTGCATGAATTCTGGGAAGTGCAATCAGAATTAGAGAAGTTTTTGATATCTTGTAGTAAGTCTTTACATTGCTTTGAGATTCATTGCTGCTCTATTGTATTTCATTACTACATTAGTATTGTTATCTCAATAACATTCGGTGCCCAGAACAAATAAACATCATTGCAAACAAGACCATTCAAGTGCATGCCAACTATTTGACGAATTTACACGGATCATATTTGGGGTTTTTGGTGAGCCTACTAGTGAGGGTCATTACATAATGCCCAAAATCTAAGGAAAAACACAAAAAAAAAACTACAAAAAATCACCTAGGTTACACACTAAGAACATTCAACATGAAAATGAGGCACAACGACCAACAAAAATTAACTCAGAAGGGGAAATCATTTTTGGCAGTGGGCCAACATCCCTCACAAGGTTTGTGACATGGCTTAACCACCTCATGTGTCTTCTATAAGTCTAGTGGTTGTATCAGGCATTAACATGTCGATATTTTGGTGCAACAACAACCATAGCTTGTAACAAGTGGTATCAGAGCTTGGTCACAGGTTGGAATCCATGTAGGCCATGATGAGTGACACTGGAGGGGGATTGTTGGTAGTGGGCCAACATCCCTCATAGGGTTCGTGACATTGCTTAACCGCCTCATGTGTCTTCTATAAGTCTAGTAGTTGTATTAGGAATTAACAGGTTGATCTTTTGGTGCAACGACAACCCTAGCTTGTAACAATCATGACATGCACTAGCGTGCCAACATCCCTTGTTTGTCAGACTGCGTTGGTCAACAGGAACCCTATTTGGTTTGGCATAGAATTATTTTAAATGGAAATTAAGTAAATATGAAAGGCCCTTCAATTAGGACTTCAAACCTAGGGGTTCAATAAGTGGGATGATTTTAGATTGAAACATGAAATCACCCTAACTCAACACTAGGGTTAATAAATTAATAATATTTTGAAATATAATAGTATTCAATACATTTAGGATACAATTAATGTATCCTTTGATTAAAATATAATTTTATCTAAGATTCAATAAACATTATTAATATTTCCACTAAGGGATTTAAATAATTAAGAATTATAATTACATATTCAAAATATTATTATTATTTTTATTAGGGACAATTGATTCACCTAGGTCTTTCCTAGGATTTATAAAATAAACTATTTCCCTAATAGTCCAAGTATTAAGTGAAAATAGTAAGGTCAATAAAATAATAATAATCAAATAAATTTTCCAAAACTATAATAAGGCATTGAATATATATTAATTCATAATTCACAAATCTCAAAATAATATTAAAATAATATAAAGATTCATTAAATAAAAATTCCAACATAAACAACCTTAAATAATTTTAATATTGCATCTAATAACAATTAAATAGAAAAGAATATCACTTGTTAATTAAATTCACCATTACTAATTTTCAATAAGAACATAAAATAAAATAATAATTAAATAATAAAAGTGACTTTCTAAAGTCACTTACCATTAATTAATAAACTAAAATAGAGATTTAAGACTAAGTCTTTACTAGTGGGACCAAAATGGGAAAAATAAATAAAAAGAAAGGGCCCAAGTGGCTAGTCCTAACCCTAATTTGAAATTAGGGTTAGGCCAAATTATAAAGCCACTACAAACCCTAATTTTCCTTCTTTTATTTGTGCAGGTTTGAACCAAAGGCAAGAGGAATGGATTATCAAGTTTTTTCTTGTATACACATGTGTACATGTGTGCATATTCACACCTAGGGTGTGTATATACATGCATATACACTTGTGTGTATATGCATCTACAAGATCCATCAGAGGATTGCATTAAGCCCTAGAGGATCTACCAAGGGTTTCAACAAACCCTTATTCAAAATTCTCATAAGGGTAAAATTATTAACTAGATCTTTTTTCTGAATCTCAAATTTATTAATAGGGTTTAGATTACAACTTCTATTTTCAGATTTAAACTTACTTTTATTGTACTACTTAATGTTTTATTTCCATAAACAAAATTACTAAGTAAATAATTTTTTTTATGCTATCTCTGTTTTTTATTTGCTAAGGTTTTTCATAAAATATTGTTATATTTTTCAAAAAAATAAAACCCCTTTCTTTTTAGGGTTTGGGCCGACGACCATGGCCACATACGACCCAGCCTTGCAATGGCTCTCCACCACTTGTAGCCCCTCATCCATGGGACTGCGGTGGTGGCTGCACTGCAGCCCATGGGAAAAGCAGTGGCTGAGCCACACACAGCCCCTACGAGGACTATGGTGGTTACACCACTCGCAACCCTAAAAGGACTGTGGTGGCCTTACGCCGCTGTTGTCCCTCCCGTGAATAAAGTTTTTTTTAAATTTTATTTTTAAAAAAAAATAATTTAGAACATGTATTTGGTAATGGTAATATATATATATACATATATACATATATACATATATATATATATATACATATATACATATATATATATATACATACATATATACATATATACATATATATACATATATATATATATATATATATATATATATATATATATATATATATATATATATATATATGTATATATGTATATATATATATATGTATGTATGTATATATTTATTATAATATATACATTTACATAAGATCATGTGATTGAAAGGAAATTATATATTTATATAAATATGTTATCATATTTAAAAATATAATAGCATACTTATGTATATATATACTTATATAATTATAAAAATAAGAAAGTACTTTACACAAGCATGTGTATAAGGAAAAAGAAATAACATTAAGATAATCTATTCTTTATATACAAAGTGAATGCATATGTGGATATATAAAATGTTATATATACATTTATAATTAGTTTCATACATGTGTTATATTTTCAAGTAAAATTCTTATGAGGATATATCCTTGTTAGGAAATAATTACATACTATGAAAGAGAGTTTCCTTACTTTTGAACCTAAGATTTATATATAAAAGATTTAATTCTTTTCAAATAGAAAATTAGAATATTATCCTAACTTTATACATTTTTTTTAAAAAAATGAACTTTAAAACAAGCAACAATTATAATAGACTGCTCTCTAATCCAACAAGGTAAAAGAGACAATAACCAACAAGCTACTCTTGTCATCATGAAGGGAAAGAAATACATTTCTTTAATAAAATATTGCTGCAATGT
The DNA here is from genome assembly GCA_027943335.1 of Chamaecyparis obtusa. NCBI lineage: Eukaryota > Viridiplantae > Streptophyta > Pinopsida > Cupressales > Cupressaceae > Chamaecyparis > Chamaecyparis obtusa. Next base: position 488,195 of record BSBK01003031.1, read on the forward strand.
CTATAATTATCCAAACATAAGACATACAAATTAATTTCTCTCATTTGCATTTATATTCAATTTTGTCTCTAACTAATACATTAAATTGAAAATAATACATCTTTCTTTTTTTTTACAAGACTTTCAATACAGATTTATTATTCAAGGATTCATCACTTTACATAAGAGTTTACAAATGATTAAATATTACACATAAATTCTTATTTTCTAAGGAATTTAACAAGGAACTTCCATGCTCCAAATAACTTCAAAATTGACAATACTCCATCTTTCATCCAAGCCAAACCTGCAATAGAAGATAATTTCAACATGACCATGGAGGCTCACCTCCTAGCCAAGGCCTTTACAAGGCCACCCCCGAGCTAGGGGAAAACAAGAATGGATGGGTGACAAACAATCCACTCACACACAAAATATTAACAACATGAGATCACAACATAAACTCCCATTTCCCATGACAATCACAAATAATCTCCTTGGATCCAAAATGGGTGAAGGTGGGAAGTGTACCCAAAAGGAGAAAGCCATAACAAGAATTTAGTTTTCTCAAAGACATATCAATGCCTTCACAAGGCACAAAATTTCACTTCACAACTTCTTGCTTCATGAATTCACATTTCCTCACTACATAATTCACAAACATCTTCCCTTATGACCCCCAAAGAAAAGAACAACATGTGGCAACATGGAGCCCATAAAACCATGCTACATCACCTTCCTCCATGAGGAAGGGCTCATAACTAAAGGGAATTCCCAACTAACCCCTTCACCCTCAAGGCTCTCCTCCCTCCCAAGGGTGAGAAATACCCCGCACTCCCAAAACATACACACAAAATCAACCAAAGAAAAACAAGACATTAACCAAGATCCAAAACTTGAAAACATCACTACACACATGCAACATAAATTTTCATAACCACAAAATTCACATGAACATATTAAGTTAGCCATGATAGATGCACTAACCTCTTTCCAAGAAAGAATGGCAATGTAGTTTTTTGTAGAAGAGCTCTAATCCTTCCTTAGATTTTCTTCTTCACTCCCAAATCATCTCCCCTATTCTCTTCCTAAGCTAGAAGTCTCTCCCCAAAATGAAATTCCCAAGTCCAAGTGCAAAAAGTGTCATCCCTTTCTCCCAAATTTTGTTAAAGGGGAAAACATTCTTCCAAAACTCTACCCCCATCCCAATGAGGAGGAATTTACTTGGAAAGTGTTTCTTTACCACTTGTCCCTAACTAGAGAATGAGAGGAAAACCAAGAAATGGGGAGAAGGAATGACCTTGAATCCCTACCCAAAATTCAACACTCCCAAAGAAGGCACTCTTTAAGAGGTCATATGTAAGCTTTGGGAGTTCAAATGGACAAAATTTGACCCACAAACCTAAGTACATACATTGGGATAGCTAAATTTAACCTTAACCACTCCCTAGGGCTCATTTTAACCTCCCAAAAACTCATGTGAAGTTAACTCACGAAAATGGACATGATGGGACTCAAGTCTTGGTTTACTAAACAAGTAACCACACCTAGGAACTCAACAAAGTGACTCAAGGGTAGTGTTAAATCTTACCAATCCACTTAGGCATACCAACACACATGAACAAGTGTCAAGTGACACAACATAAAAACACATCACTCGACTCTAATTTACACATGGCATGCCAAATGGATAATTCACAATTACATTGAACACATAATATTACATCCAATTATGCATATATATATAATTACAAGTTACCATGCATTCATCCATCAAATTTACAAAATAAAACACATAACAACAAGGTCATTCTCTTCATAGAGTTAACCTCGGCCTTTTATAGTTTTCACATTGATCCATCCTTGTTTCCCCGTATTTAAAACCATGGTCATAACCCTGCACACTCGATTAGATTATTAGTATCTCATGAAATCACCACATATACATTCATATATAAAGAAAAGCAGGATTTATGCTATCATTCAATCACGTATACACTAACAAACTACATTTCACAATTTCATCATATACATAAACACTATTTGTAATCTATTTCCATATGCATCGTATGTAATTTCAATTTCAACTTTCACAAGTAGCCCTAAATCATATGCAAACTCAGTTCATAAGAAAATCAACATCCTATCCATATCAATTCCTATTTCATAAGATAGTGTTAATCAAAATGTAGAATTCAAAATTCATTTATCCTTCTATATCATAAAATCAGGATGAATCTAACATAAGCATATAAGATACATCTAACATCATCTTCCACATAATCATGTAAAAATCCTCACATAATGTCCAATGATATGAAGTCACTATCATAATAAGTCTAATGTCTCAAAATAGTGTATCAACAAGATAGTCCATGTGCAAAAATGTCAGCTAAGCTAAGATAGATCAGGGTAGGACCTCACATTATCATCCGCTTGTATCAATGTGGCTTCATGAGGAAGGGATTAATTCATGTCCTTATCCAATGGTTAATCCCAAATAGTGACATTATTGCAAACTTTAGGATAATTACAATCATTATTCATCAAAGCTTCATTTCTAGAAGGAAAGGTGTGACAAAGGGAATTTTGCAAGGTATGCTCATGGGAGAAGCATATATCAAGAGAAGATTTAACATCAATCTTCAAAACTTATCTTGAAAGAGAGAGATTATTAAAAGAAGGAATAATAAAATCTTTTTGCGTTGATATGGCCTCAAAGAGAGGGGGATATTTGGTAGAAGGATAAAGTGATAAAAGGGAAGCTAAACCACTATCACTTTTAGAAAATAGGTGCATTTTAAGACTAATCTAAATGAAATTTTTATTCTGTGTTATTTTAAATATAAATTTTTTAGGAACAATGCATCTCACACAACTAGGGGGGTGAATGAATTGTGTCCAAAAAAATAATATTTAAACCAACTTATAAACTTCAACACTTAGAACTAAAACATAAGCAATAGAGCATAAGAGAAAATAACACCATAACATATAACACCAATATTTTTTCATGGAAACCTTGTTAGGGGAAAAATTATGGTGAGGATCAAACCCATGAGATATTGTACTAGCATAAGAACCCTATTAAAGGTATAAAGGGAATGCACATGTATTTAGGCTCACCACCTAGAGCTCACTGCTCAAAACAAAAAGGGCAACAACCATGATATTACAAAAAGGGAAATAACCCAAGGTAGACTAGAATCCACTATGGATAATAATTCATTGAATTATGAACTAATTGTATCGTCAGAAAATGGAAGCACTTCCATTTAGGACTGGTTTAGTCCTCTGAGTAGGTGGTTTGGGGTCATGTCAAACTCCTTGGATAGGTCCCTAGCTTACTGCTGGGTTTTTCCCCTGTTCTGCCCTATTTTCTCCTTATTTCCAGCCTATTTATGGCACCTAGCACTGTGAATTTGGGATCCTTGACCTTAGGGTCAAGGTCAACCTTGACTTTGACCTAGGTCAGAGTCAACCTTGACCCTGACCCTTGGTCCAAATTTCAAAATCCAAAAGTTTTTGGATGTCAGGTTTCGGAAAGTTTTATTTCCTGCTTCTGGGTCGGTTGTTTCGGATTTTGGAATGGTAAACTCTTAAATTATATTTAATTTAGGTCCATTTCTATGGATTAAGGTTTAATTGGAATTAAGTTCTCCAATGTTGGCCTCTCTATAAGTTTGTGCCCTAGACTAGTATAAAAGGAAGCCTTCCTCTCTCATTTCAATCCATCTCTTGTCATGATCTTTGGTGATAATTTATCAAGCTCTCCATCTTTCAAGAAAGAAATATCAATCATTCCATCAAGCATTATTAATCAAGTGTTAAATCCATCATCTACATTCAATCATTCAAGTTCTCCATTTAAGATCAAGGATTCAAGCATTCAAGCCTTTGAAGGGACTTGGTTCAAGAATTCAAGATTCATCATTTAAACCCTAGATCTATCCATCATGGTGGTGTGATCTTCCTTCAAGATCCTTTGTTATTCCTCAAGATCTATTCATTCTCTCTTCAAGGTGGATTCCAAGCATACAATCATGGAGCTTTTGATTTAAACTTGTTACTGTTGAGTCCAAGCTTTCATATCAACATACTTGTTTACATTTCAAATACAATTGTATATCTATTGACTATCATAGCTTCATTGTTAGATCTACTTCTACTACTTCCTAGCATACTCTATTTCAATTATATTTTAAAGGTTGATTCCAAACCAAGGTTTGACCAAGGCAAACCCCTCATCCAAATAGAAAAAACCCTTTTTCTGGGAGGTACAAGTGTGGGACAACAAATTACAGTTCAAATCTGAGTACCCTTTTCGATGAACTTTTAGGATCTGCAAATAGAATTTTTGTCGGAGCTGTGCAGGTCAAGGTCAACTTTTAGGGGTAAGATTGTGCCCTAGGGTAAGATCTTACCCCTATTTTGGGTCAAGGTTGACCTTTATAAAAAAAACAAAAGGTTTATGGGTTTTCTCTATTTCTGTGTTTCTAGCCCAGATCTGGTTGCAGAATTTCTGAAACTGAGTCAGACACCAGAAAATAGGTATTTCCAAATCAGCTTTATTATGAGGTATGTATTTGATTTGATCTAATTTAATTAGTCTTTTTAAGCATTTCCAAATTTCCATATTCATATATTTCATTACATCTTTATACATTACACATCACCCTTTCAATCCATTTCATCCCCACACAATACATCCATTACATTCTCATATGATACATCATTTTATCTATTACATTTTGGTGAACCCATGATAGACAACTCTTTCTTTTCGGTGTTAGATTCTTTTCCTCTTTTCCTTAAGATTAACTTAGATTATTTTTCTTTTATATTTCAAAAATACAAAACAATTACAAAATTTCTTTAAAAATACAAAAACACTTACATTTTCATGCTTGTAGTTTTACTTTGTGTTCAAAATGTATGATTTTTATTTTGAATACTTTGATGAGGATTTTATTTCAAAAGAGGATAGATCCCTTAATGAGGTACATGGAAGTGAGAATGAAAGTTGTTTGAATAAGATCTCCATTGATCCTATTCCTATTTCATCCTCCTCTACAACCTCTTCAATTGACCTTTATCATAGGGTGTGTGCATGGTTACCTTCATGTTCCACTATTTACAACATTGATGCACCTAGAATGTTATATCCTAAATATCCTATTCAAGCTATAGAGGCCTTTAAGAAAGTCCTCCATGATAGTGATCAAGGTGTTAATCTCTCATGTGATATCACTCATCTTGTGCATTTAAATGATAAGCCTTTAGCTCAAGATCTAGGACTCACTTCTCCTATCATTAGTGTGGAACCTTCTTCCATTCCTTTACACAACATTCCTATTTACACTCCCCCTTTGGTGACTACATCTCTTTCATCTCTTCCTATGACTATTCCACTGGTGTCTTTACCTACCTCACAGCCTTCTTACCATAGTGTTCCTAATACCTATTCCAACCCTCTTCCAACTGTGGTTCCAAATGTTCCTCCGGTTGTGTCTTCCATTCCCATTACTTCTTACACTTTTCCTAGTGTTCCTAATGTTTCTATGCCTCCTAGTGATTCCACAATCATTAGTCTAGCTCAAACTGTGTCTTCTTTACCATAACAACTTGCATCCTTAACTGACTCCAAATTTAGTATTCCTACAATATGTGACATGGGTAGTCCTTTATCCTTAGACATTATTCATGCTCCTGTTCCTTAGTAGGATGATATGCCACATCTTGAGAATTACAATGGTAAGGGAGACTCTATCATTCATGTTAAAAAATTTCAAATACTTTTTAGTGACTATACTATTATGAGATTGACTAATACTTTCCTTCCTACTTTCAAAACTTTCATTAAAAATTTGTGTGGTGGACCTATTACTCTTTTGGATTATGTGAAGAATTTGGTAGATGATACACCATTTCCTAATCTTCCTAATCCTAATCCTATCCTTCCTAATCCATTTCCTAATCTTCCTAATCCTAATCCTATCCTTCCTAATCTGATTCCTAACATTCCTAATATTCCTAATTCTCCATATGCTATTCCTAGTTCTTCCCACACTTATGATGGGGCTCAAACTATGGTTCATGATGAAAATGTGCAAGAGTTCTTTTTACCTTCCCCTTTTTATCCAAATTCTTTGACTTACATAGAAATCTTTAAACCTATGCTGAAATATGTTTTCTCCATGTACAAATGTCCTCTTCACTATAGTAATACACATTTACTTGTTGATTGTGTGCATTTCAAGATGTATGTTAGAGAAAGAGCTGCTTTAGGAATTTTATCTCACTCTCGTGCGGTATTACAATTTCTTCATAATTTTACCCCTCATTCTTCTATAATATAGCTCTTTCCCCCTCTCATCTCTTAACTAGGGGGAAAGAGATATTTCTTCCAGTTCTCTAGGATCCATTGTGCTCTTAGCATATATTTTGTTTTGAGCTTAATTGGTTATTCTTTCTATCTTTCCTCTCTATGGTTCTGTATTATGTTCATAATCATCATAGTTCTCCTTTAAAGATATCATTTCTAAAGACATTTTTTTTGCAAAGGTATCCCTTCCTTTCATCCAAGGGGGGCAAGGTTCTTCCTTCTTCCTCTTTGTCTAGGGATCTACTTTCCCTAGCTTAGTGGCATTTGTTTACTTTGCATTATTATTTCATTATACTGATGAAGGTTTTGGCTATGGATATCCTTTATGTGAGAGGTTGTTGTCCTAGGTCATCACCTCTTCTTTATTTTGAAAATTATGTTTTTTATAAACTCTTATCCTTTCTTTGGAGTTAGAGTTTGATTCCTTTGATCAAAGATTCCTCTTCCTCTTGGTTACAGGGGGCTTGATGATTGAATATTTTTTTCTCTTTAAAAGATGATATTTTATCTAAAGCACTCCTCTATGGTGGGAGGTCTTGTTGATAAGATCTATTTCTCTTTGAGGATCCTTTTTCCATAAGTGACATATCCTTTTCATGATTATCTATGCTCTTAGATGTAAAGGTCAATACCTTTCACTAAGAATATAGTATACATTGTTGTTAAATAGGATATCTCCTTACTTTGTGAAGTAGGTATCCTCCTTCTCTTCCTTATCATGTCTAGTAGACAACCATGATAAGGAGGGGGCATATATAGGGTCTCCCTTTTACTATAGTTTATATGCTAAATCCTCTGAAGGTAACATACATAAGTTGCTAAATCCTGAAGAGACACGTATTTTTCAATTTTCAATATGCTAAATCCTTGGAAGGTATCACACATAAGTTGCTAAATCCTGAAGAGACACACATTTTTCAATTTCAAATATGCTAAATCCATGGAAGGTAATGCACATAAGTTGCTAAATCTTGAAGGGACACACATTTTAAATTCCATAGTGATACAAGAATGTGGATCTATGGGTATTCCAAAAGCTGTCAAAAGATGCATTACAGTTTGAAGGCACAGTTTTTAGGTGAACTATCAGGTTGGCCACCTATTGGGCTCTCCCTCCTTGGTGATTCATAGTAAGGTGGGCATCTTACTAGGTGAGGTAATCACTCTCTCTCTTCTCTCTCTTTTCTCTTTCATGCTAGTAGGACTGGATCATGAAGCTATGTTATTTATAGTGTTTCTCTTGTCTTTCTTATGTAATTATTTATACTTTTATGATAGCTTTCCAAATATGATATTAGTATAGGAAGCATTTATTAGCAAGGTTTCTTTTGCTAGTTGATTTAGGTTTGTTTTTGTACTAACCCCTCTTTTTGTGTCTTTTAGCTTTGTCTTTGTTATCTCTTTGTTTTTGTACCCTTGTGCATGTATGTTGAGTTAGAATCTTTGCTTTAGGGCTCATGTCCTTAACTAAGTGTTATTCTATCTTGTTTAGAATCCACTTGGATCTTTTCTTCTCATTTACCAATAGTTTGCATCGAATCCATACTCTTTCTAAAGAGGGGGCTAAATGTATCGTTGGAAAATGGAAGAACTTCCATTTATGACTAGTTTAGACCTCCAATTAGGTGGTTTGGGTTCATGTCAAATGCCTCGGATAGGTCCCTAGCTTGCTGCTAGCTTTTTCCCTTGTTCTACCCTATTTTCTCCTTATTTCCAGCCTATTTCTAGCACATAGCACTATGAATTTGGGATCCTTGACCTCAAGGTCAAGGTTGACCTAAAATTTTACCTAGTTCAAGGTCAACCTCAACTTTTACCTAGGTTAGAGTCGACCTCAACCCTGACCCTGGGTCCAAATTTCAAAATCTAGAAGTTTCCAGATGTCAGATTTTGAAAAGTTTTATTTCCTGCTTCCGGGTCGGCTATTTTGGATTTTAGAATCGTAAAATATTAAATAATATTTAATTTAGGTCCATTTATAAGGGTTAAGGTTTAATTGGAATTTAATTCTCCAATGTTAGCCTTTCTAGAAGTTTGTGCCCTAGACTAGTATAAAAGGAAGTCTTCCTCTCTCATTTCAATCCATCTCTTGTCATGATCTTTGGTGATAATTTCTCAAGCTCTCCATCTTTCAAGCAAGAAATATCAAGCATTCCATCAAGCATTATCAATCAAGTTTTCAAACCATCATCTGCATTCAAGCATTCAAGTTCTCCATTGAAGATCAAGGATTCAATCATTCAAGATCCTTTGTTCATCCTCAATATCTATTCATTCTCTCTTCAAGGTGGATTCCAAGCATACAATCATGGAGCTTTTGATTTACATTTGTTAGTGTTGAGTCCAAGCTTTCATATCAACATACTTGTTTACATTTCAAATACAATTGCATATCTATTGAATATCATAGCTTCTTTGTTAGATCTACTTCTACTACTTGCTAGCATTCTCTATTTTAATTCTATTTTAAAGGTTGAATCCAAACCGGGGTTTGACTAAGGAAAACCCCTCATCAAAACAACAAAAACCCTTTTTTTGGTAGGTACAGGTGTGGGATAGTGAATTGCAGTACAGATCTAAGTACCCTTTTTGGCGAACTTCTGGGATTCGCAAACATAATTTTTGTTAGAGCTATGCAGGTCAAGGTCAACTTTTAAGGGTAAGATTGTGCCCCGGGGTAAGATCTTACCCCTATTTTGGGTCAAGGTCGACCTTTCTCAGAAAGACAAAAGGTTTCTAGGTTTTCTCTATTTCTGTGTTTCCAGCCCAAATCCGGTTGCAGAATTGCCCGAAACTGAGTACAAACACCAAAAAAAAGGTATTTCTAGATCAGCTTTATTATGAGGTATGTATATGATTTGATCTAATTTCTTAAGTGTTTGTAAGCATTTCCAAATTTACATATTCATGTATTTCATTACATCTTTATACATTACACATCACCCTTTCAATCCATTACATCCCCACATAATACATCCATTACATTCTCATATGATACATCATTTTATCTATTACACTAAAAAATATCATCTGATTTGTCATAATAGTTCCAATGAAAGCACAACTGAAAAATCAATAAATTCTACTCATACCTCTACTAAATAGAACTGATATACCATCTTCACAATTTACACATATCTCATTCACATCATCCATCCAACCAACTCCCTTAAAATTCATAAATCACTACAAATTTATATTTATCTCATCAACTTATTCCACAAGTTCGGCCAATGCCACCTTCATTGCAAATATTAAATGAATTACATAATACTCAATGAGCCAATCCAAAACACATCACTAGGAACATAGCTAGGATCCAAAAGAACATCCTTGAACATGTCATGATCCATAAGTTATGCCACAAATATTTGCAAAACACTATCACATCAAGTTGACCAAGAACAATAGGAATTACCAATACATTACATGAAATTACCAAATTTGATTACATAATCCAATGTGATTCAAAAACATAAATAGGGAATGATCTAGAAACATCAACAATCAACTCAGAATAGCATGAAAACAAAAAAATCATCTCTAACTCAAAATCCAAAATCATCTTTGTGTTGTTCACCAATAACACTGAAAAACAACCTCTGTCACTAAAAAATAATAGCCTTCCAACAATTAAAGAAAAAAACACTCAAGATGAGGACACACATCCATGTCCTAAACACACCACTAAGTTAGAAACCAAAGATATTGCATAAGTTAGCCACATCGATCAAAAAATAGAAATATTATCTTAGTTTGAGCACCATAAAACTATCTTTGATAAATTATCTATAACTCACTCCAAACATACAATGATCCTTTGTAACTTAAAAAATATTAAGTAAAGACACACCTAAACATATTTGAAATATCACAACATCTGAAACTCACTAAAACTATCTAACCAATCATAATACTTCATTGTATAAACCAATAACACTATCCAAACTAATGTAATATGTTGACATCAATGAGAAAACATGAATGTCAACACATATATGCAATATATCCCAAAAAAATCCCCCTTTGGAATTGATGCAAATAGATGAATGTGAAAAACCCAATCAATGCACAAAGCAATGATATTACAAACAATGTCCTTAATACCTCAACATCATCAACTCCTCTTAAGTCTGATATTCAATCTTTACCACATCTATCATTTCAACATCTATTTTTCACATAGCTATCTCTCCCCCTTTGACACCAATGACAAAGGCACATATATACATTATGTCATAGAGGCCAAAACAATTGAATCATAAATTGAACTCCAAAAATATTCAAGACTAACTACACCTCTTGAGTAGTAGCCACCAATACATCAATCCATAATAGAATAGTTCTTTTAAAGCACTAGTTTGATGCAATTCCATGCATCTATAGCTCTAATCAAGAGGGGACATAACCCCAATTTTACCATGGAAATACTCAAAAGTATTCTTTGAGAAAGGATTTGTAGAAAATATCTTCAATCTATTCTTTAGTAGCCACATATTCCAACTTCACTTCCTTCTCACCTACCTTGTCTCTCAAAAAATGATATTTGATAGATATATGCTTTTTCTTTAAATGAAACACAAGATTCTTTGAAATGTTGATAGAACAAGAGTTTTCACAATAAATGGTAATAGACATCTTCTTCATGTAAACAAATTGAGTACAATTAACAGTAGAAACAACATTTTCAGCTTCAATAATAGATTGGGATGCTTCTTCTTTTGGGTTGTCATTGCTATAGTGTGTTTGTGGCTTTGTTTTGGACCTTATCCTTAGATCGTACCTTATTTAGTTTGATTTCACATGATATTTTGTATATTTTTTGCGAGACTATCCTATTCTTCATTTTCTGGTCATTCTTTGTGTTTCTTGATCAATTTTCTTATCTACCGATTGGAATCTCTAGTTGTGATCATGCCAGCTCATTGTTATGTTTGAGGATGACATTTTTGTATGATCACTTTCTTATTTTATTCATTATAGGTTTATCTAAATGATTTGGGTTCTGACTCATTTGTTGTAACAAGTTTTCTCTATTATTAGGAAATGTGATCATTTCTGGGATGACTGTTGATTGTAATGGCTATATAAGCTTATGGATTTATTCCTAAGGGATAGGTGATTTTCATAAGATTATTTTTTTGTAGTTTGGATAGGTTTTTTGTAAGGTTTTTTTAAATCATAATTAGGCCTATATGCTTGGCATGTGAGATGACATGTTGCAGATTAGTTATAATTGATTTTATGATAATAATAGAAGGTTGATCTCTAATTTCTGTCCATCCTGGCTTGTTGTTTCCATTGTGTTGTTTTGGTTTTAAGGATTGGATTGATCCCTTATAGGTTTCTCCATCCTTGACTATATCAAATGGTATCAGAGCATGGTTTTTCAACCTAGGGATTTCTTGTGGGGTGGTAGTTGAAAGGATATGACCTACAACTTCTAGGGTTTGTGAAAATAGCCAGGAGAAATGTTAGAGGTGGAGAAAGGAATACATTTCTAGCAATATTATATTTTTTTAGACTAATTTGTACTAGATTGGAAGTAGGAGAGACTCCTCAAAGGAGAGGATAACATATAGAAAATGAAAGTGATGAAGAGTAAGATGAACAAAATCAGAGTCCAGGAGTGGAATGAGAGAAAAATGAGGCACAACCAAAGTTGAATCATGAACAAGATAGGTTCATCTAAGCCTTGACTAATGGTAATAGGAGACCTCATTCAATCCACGTGATTATCATGGAACCTAGATGCTAATGAATTGATATACTAGATCATAAAGATAGAAAAATATTCCAAGCTTGAAGTAACTAGTGAAGAGAATAAAGTAAAGTATGTGTTGTGGTGCCACAACCACACTCCCCATTTTGCCTCTAGGCTTCAACACCCCCCCCCCCCCCCCCCCCTCTTCTATATTAGCTTGTCCCTAGGTTTCTTGTTTCTCTGCCATTTTTTATTTTCTAGGTAGTTTTCCTTAGTTTTTGGCTATGTCGCACTTTCACACTTTCAGAGGTCTGAAAGTGCAAAAGGTTCGAAGGTGCCATAGACCAGAGGAGTGAAAGTGATTAGACTTGGAATTTTTAGAACCACCTGGGTTTCAGACTTTCAGATGTCCAAAAGGTTGAGAGGTCTGACTCCTCGAAGGGAGTCAGCCTTTCAGCCTTTCGGCCTTTCATAGGTCCAATACCCTTGAAAGGATGAAAGGCTGATCGATGGGGGGCTAATGTCACCCGTTGATTTTCCTATATAAGGTGTGAAATGGGTTTTAAACCCTCACTTGTTTGCTTTCCATTTTCTCACCTCTGGAGCTCTTTGTGCGTCTTTTCTTCTAGTTTTTCACCTCAGCCTAGCTCATTTGTCTAAACCCTCCAGCTTCTTTGAGGTTAGTTTCTCTCTCTCCCTCTCTCCCTTTTTCATTGTTTTTCGATCTTTAATTAGGGTGTATTCTTTCGTGTCAGCCTAGTTATGATTTTGGGTCATTATTAGGCATCTTGGTTATTTGGTGTTGGTCTATTCTCACCTCAAGGGTCATGAGGTTGCCTCCTCTTACCCCCTAGCCTAAGTTTGTGGTCAAACTCCCCATTGAAATCATTTTTGAGTCCAACACCCTAACCCTAGTTTTGGTATTTCAGCCACATAGTTTTCAACCTTCATGATTTGAAACTTTCAACCCTCTTTGTAGAAAATCACCTAAGTTCTCATCTTTTAGTGTTTTGGCATCATTGCACACTAAAAGACTCTATGCTCTGATACATCAAAGACAAAACTGGCGGTCTAAACTTTCCAAAGCTCAAGCACCAAGGCTTTCTTTCATCTTTTCATAGGTTTCAATGAAACTTGTCATCCTCTGATTCTTTGAAGGCCAAAAAGGGGGGCATCAGAAGTGTTTTTCAATACATTAGCCTCTTTTCACGCTTTCAACCCTTTTGGCCTTTCGGAGGTCTTGCACCCCCAAAGGTCTGAAAGGCCAAAAATGGCTTTTAGAGCTCTTCTAGGATTATTTTGTTAGAATTCTTTAATCTTTTGAGATGTTCCTCTCTTTCCTACAATTTCATGTGTACTGATTCATGCCTTTTTCATTTTATAGAAATGGCAGAGAAATTTATGTCACCAGCAATGAAGTATCAATTCAAAGGTTATCACCTACCTTCAAAAGTAAGCAACTTGCATATAGAAATCATAGAAATAGATATTGGCAGCATTAGCTAGAATGACTACTTGGTTGAATGTGCCCAGCCAGTGGGAAGGTCTAAAGACTACACCTCATTGGTGCATTTTTCCTTGGTGAATGTTGCAGCACACCCAGTTTCTATATTATCGTCTGATCTCATCAACACTTTGGCCAACCACTACATACCTGATGAGAGGATGGTGAAGAACAGCGTAGGTGAAGTGGTTCTAGACCTAGGACCAAATAATATTAAGGATTTCTTCCACTTACCAAAAAGGGTTGACAAATTCTACAACTTTCACATCAACAAACGGATGGATTTTTATAACAAAGATGTTTCCCGAGCCCATGGCATAGTGAACAATTAATATCTCATGCAACCCATGCCTAAAAACAAGTTGGATAGAATAGATATGAGAAGAGGGTATATGAAAGAGGACATCCAAGCTACCATCACCATGATCAGTCGGGTGTATGGATTCCCCAAGTCTATTCAGTTGGAGCCTTGGATGATCTTGCTCATAGAAAAGATAAGAGAATGATAGGCAAGGTTCGATTGGGCCACTATCCTGAGTGATAATCTAGATGAGAAGCTGATCAGAGTGAAGATTGATTCACACTTCTACATGATATCTTATGTTGTGTACCTATTGGCTATCAGACCAGTATACCTAGGATTAACAAAGGTGGATGTTATAGGGGATTTGAACACATGGCCATTAACTATGTATCCACAGTTGGTTAGAAAGGCTTATTACACAAACAAAAGTCCAAATTTTTGGATTGTTAATGATGCTTTTGTCTTTGCTATCATATGCTCCATAGAGGGAGATTATGCCAAGAGAATGTCAACTGAGGTTGTTGCTAAAGTGAAGGCCCTCGGTGCATTCTATATCCATTTAAGAACCTTCAGATACATTCGGGTGGTAGGATGCACCTTGGCCCTTAAGAAGCTACCCAGGTATCCTTCTGATAGAGTGGTCCTTTTGGAGATAGCGAGGCAATTTTTTGATGCTCATGAGCACATCAGGCACAAGAAGAAACATTGTTGGGATTTCCCAATCTCCATAGGCCCCCACTGTGTTCTTGACATGAAAATCTAAAAATCTTTGTCTTTTGAATGGGATGAATTCCCTCTGCCAACTTACAACTTGATAAGAGCTCATTTTGATCCTATTGGTACTTACAGTCATATAATGGGGATATATTATGTGCATGAGCCACACATTGAGGACCATTGGGTAAACTGTGTAGATGACTATGAAGTCAGGATCCGTGACTATTGTCCGATGAGTTTGGAGCTAGCGCAAGCCACTATGTCACTAAAAATCCCTCCAAAGGTGAAAGTAGTTGACTCTGAGGATATCTTAGATCCCATTTACAATTAGGATAAGGTATATGCTAGGGTTATTCTAAATGCAGAGGTGGATAGAGATGAAAATGATGATATTGACTTTAAAGCTAGGCATGTCATCAAGGTAACAAAGGCATGGATCGCTCGCCCATTTCATATGGACCCTGTATTGATGAAGCAACAGTTGGAGAAGCCCTCCAAAGAGAAGAAGAAGAAAGGAGAGAAAGTGTTGAAACCACAATTTAAAGAGGTTGCGCCCCTAAAACCAGAGATGGTTTATAGGCATGAGCATCCTACAGCGTATGGTTTGGTTACTCATTCAAAGAAGGCCAAAACTAGACTGATAAGGAGCATGGCACCTCGAAATGTGCCTTCTTACAATGGTTAAGAGTCTCCAAGAGCAACAAAGAAAACTAAGTTTAAGATAATAGGACCTAAGCTGGCTGGCATAATCAAAGGGAATGTGTACAAAAGAAAGAAAGGCTCAATGCCTACTCAAATGGACACCCTTTTATAAGATGATGAGGATGATATGGATCAAATACCCCATAGTAGAAGAACCCAGTCCACAAGATCCATGAAGAAGAGAAGAGTAATGGAAGATGACCCAGAAGATGCTGAAGGGGGAACCCATAAATTTAGATTATCTAGGGGATGATGAATTTGATATGATAGACTTTGAAGGACTGCACGATTTCAAAGAGTCTGAACAACAAGTTCCTACTTAGTTCACATGTTCTCTCAGTAATCCAAAAGAATAAGTCCAACAAAAACCCCAAGAGAAAGTTCAAGAAGAGACAGTTGAAGTGCAGAAGGAAACCATGGAGTCAGGTAAGGACTCTTATATTGGTCTCACTTCGGAGGAGGTAGCTACACAAGTCCCATTGGTTTCACACATAGTTCCACCTCCACCTCCACCTATGCATCAAAACCCACTCCCTCCACCACATCAAACACCACCAACAACTCTGCTTTCACCTCCATTTTAGACCACTCCATTTCCAACTCCTCCACCTCCACTAATGCCTACACCCACTCCCTTTGTTGCCCTTACTCCACCACTAGTTTAGGATGAAGTAGTAGCTCAAGGTCCTCAAGAGCCTGAGAAAGAAACAAAGATAGATTTTGAGGAGATTGAAGAAGGACATGTGAAATCAGAAGAGCCACTCAATATGGAAGAGCAGATAGTTGAAGAAGAGCAAATAGCTGAGAAGGGTGAGTTGAATGTGATGGAAGAACAAGAAACTAGAGGAGAAGAGGAGAGCCATGAAGAAATGGAAATAGAATACCAAGCTACTACCTTGACTCTATTAGCTCCCTATGAGCCTCTCAATGCTTTCTCCAAATCCACTTGGTTCACGAAGAAGAACCAGCCAAGGACAAGGGTATACACTAATGATGAGACATATATGGCAGCTTTAGGGAAATCATTCCATCAAGCTAGACCCAACACCCAAGTGAGGAAACTATCATATGTCACTCAATATCAAGTAGGAAGGAGGAAGGCTCAAGTAGCGATTCCCAAAATGAGCATCAGTATAGCCGAGATCACTCCTGATGACTACGTGATAGAGGAGGTAGATTTGGGAGAGCCAACCTAAGAGGGGAGTAAAACTCTAGCTACCCTTAGATTGAAGCATGCCTTTGGTTTCATGGACAAGGATGAGGAGAAAATAAAGGCTTTGATGGAGTAGAATGAAGCTATGAAGAATTCATTTTCAAGACAGCGGGTCCCATTGCCCCTAATAACCCTAAGGCCTCATTACAAGCCATTTTGGAGAAGAGGGGTGAAATAATTATGGGTGTTCCACATTCTTTTGTATAGGCTTGTGCAGACTGGAAGGAAGATTTTGAATAGTTCACAAAGGTGGCTCTCAAGAAGATTCTAAGGCCTTTACGAAGTATTCTTCAGGGAATCACATCCTTAGTGGAGATCATGAGTGAAGAAGATGATTTAGAGGATAAAATTATGAAGTGGCAAAAGGTACTGGAGGACCTCGTGGTAATAAGGAAGTAGCACTTCCAAGTTTTGGTTAAGATATATGAAGGATCAGAGCTAGACAATTTTGAGGAATGGATCTAGGAGATAACAGGAGCTCTGACTATTTTTGAACAGGTACTCAAAAGGATGGACAAAAGGAGGGATGACAGTCTACTTCTTGTAAAGGAGTTACATGAGTTCTTTGGTGGATTGGACTTAGATTTGTATGATGAGGATGATGAGAAAATAATGAATTCTATGAATGCCACCATAAAATAGTATCTAGGTATATTCAAAGGAGTTAAGACAAAGGAGGACCTCCAACAGATGTTCTATCAAAAGGAAGAAATTCAAAAAATGATCTCTCAGGAAGAGGAGATATAGGGGTTCACAATGGAGTTGGTCGCCTTCCAAGGTAGCCAACAAGAGGTCCTTGAAGGGGTCAAAATGGTTGACTTTGAAGAATTACTTGATATTGTGGATAGGTTCCAAAAGGCACATCTAGAAGTACTCCCTAGCCAGTGAGCATCCAACTCATACATAGTCAAATTTTGGTGCAAAGAAAAGTAGTTTTGTACTTAGCCATTTTTGTAGAGCCTATTTTTCAGCCTTTCAGCCCTAGAGAACTTTCAGCCTTCGAAATTCCGAAGTCTGAAATTTGGAAAAAGAAGACTTGAAACTTAGTCATTTTTGGAGCTTTATTTTTTCAAACCAAATGTCAGGATTTGTCTATTTTTTGGCATGTCCGCTGTTTAACTCCAAATGTCTCAGACTTGATTTTTCAATCAATTGGGCCTCTTTTATGGGATCATTCCTGCATGATTTTGGGATCTCTTTCGGTTGAGTCCATGTGGAGGAGTTGCAGCCAAGGATTAAGGGTAGGATCACGAAGTTATATGAAGACCATGTGCAAGCTCCAACCTCATTTTGAGATGATTTATGCATGATTTGTTCTAGTTTTTGTAATGCATGAGGTTTAATTCCATGCTGGGGTAGTTTAACTTGTTCTTAGAAGTAGTTTCCTTGATGTAATCTTTAGTTTAGATTTTATTTTTGAATTTCATGCAGTTGAAACCCTAGTTGTGAAAATAAGAGAACAACTCTATAAATTGTAATAACAGAATGTAATGAGGGTCAATTTGATCATTAATGCAATACATATAGTTGGTGCTTCATTCATAGTGTGATATTTTTTATATCTATGTGAAATTTTTGAATGTGTGATTTTCTCATTCGTTTATTTCAAAGAGCCAATTGATTGTTTGATGATTTCAAATTTGTGATTCTTAGTTTGATGTTTGTTGGTATTACATTGCTTTGTTGTGATGAATTATCGAGAAGATTATTCTTTTGGTGATTAAAGATTAACTTGTCTCACATGTGCAGCCATCTGTGGTGGCTTCGTGATTCGATGAGTTTTGGCTTATCACATGTCTACGTTTATTTTGTTTTGTTGATGATTGCATCCATATAGTTGAAGATTGTGATTTATTCTGATCTCTATTTTTTGGGTTTCCTTATCTTCTCGGTCTTTTAATTCACAAAGTGGTGTGATATTGGTTTATGTCCATTAGTTTCTTTTTGGCAATTTCCTTTAAATTCTTGTTACCCTACTTCTTACCTTCTTTACAAAATCATTTTTAGTAGATTAATTAGATTAATATTGCTTTTATTTTTAAATCTAAAAATCCAAAAAGAGAAACATCATGGTATCCTAAAGTTTGTTTTACAGTCTTCCTTGAGATACGAACCAGAAAAGGACTCCTTGTTAACAGATTCACAATTGTCTTCAATTGAGCTATCCAAGTAGTTGAGACCCAGCCTAGAAGGAACCTTGAGATTGATTCAATCAATCTTCCAAGAGGGGAATTTTCTCGTGTAAATTCCTAGCCATTGTCTCATGTAAACACAATGCTCAACAGAAGTGGCGCTAGAAGGAGGGCCCTCAAAAGGCAAACCCAAGAATATTGGATTGTTCTCTCTTGAAAGGTTTGAACGGGTCCTTAGATCTTCATCAAACAAAGGGGAATTCCTTGAACTTAGAGAAGTTTGTAGACCACACATTAATAGAACAAAGCAAGGAGAAGACGTTGCACATCAATCTAGTCATCCCCCACTTCCACACATTGTTTCCCCACCTGCTACTGCTCTACCACCAGCTCCAACGACATGTTTCACAAATGCTCAAAGCTCTCCATTGGACATATAGGGATAGCTCCACAACCTGCCCAAGGACCCTGAGAGATTCTATCCATGTTTCATCTATGGAGAATCTAAGACAGTGGAAGAACATGTTCATGCGTTCAAAGAATTGTGCAATCGGAAGGAGATTACTCATCAAGATGTCGTGTGCCACCTTTTCCCTTACACATTGGGGGAATTTGCATACAACTGGTATCTAAATTTTCCATGAGGATCTATTGCCACATGGGCTGAATTTGAAACAAAATTCCTTAATCAATTTAAGTTGTATGCGGATCTGGAAAATCTTCACCACTAGTTCATTTCGGTGAGGAAAGACCTCAATGAACTAATTTCCATGTTCAATGACTATTTCCATAAAATGTATTAGAATCTTGAAGCTCCTTATACCATACTAGTTGGGGCTACTATACAAGTGTACCTATGTGCCTTAGATCCACTAATGTCCATATTCTTGAAAAGGCTACCTCCATGTGACATAGACAATCTAGAAAAAGTGTGTAATGAAGCTATCACATTTACCCAATAGATCAATTCGTAAGCAGGTAGAAATTATGGTACTCTTCCAACATTAGGGAATGTTGTTATGACTAGTCCATTCATAGCAAATAATCAATTCCCTATGCAACACACCCCAAGGCTCAATCTGGTTCTAGCTCTATATGTTGTTGCCCCACCACTCGCCATCACTTACCCTGGATATGATGCGCACAAGGCAACTCTGTGTGAACAAAAGGCTGTTGTCCCAAACAAGCTAGACCATGCTCTAGTGAATGAGATGGATGCCATGAAAAAGACATTGTCCTAGTTGACTGGTGAGATCACCATGATGAAGCTGAACCCACCTCAGAACCAGTGAAACTGCCAATGCCCAACGGCTGCCCCAAAATCTTACTCCTAAAACCAAAACCACAACTATGGAAATTACAATAACAAAAATAACAATAATGGTGGAGGTTATGGGAACACTCCTCAAGATGATTAGTTCAGTTAGCAAAGAATGAATAGAGCATGGAACACACATCCAAATAATAGTAGCATACCCTCTGATAATTCCAACGTCTTCAATTCATCTGAAGTTAATTTTACTCAAGCTCCCAACACACACCAACCAGACAATGAGTACAGAGGAGAGTTTGATAACCAACAAATACAAGATCTTGATAACTCTCAGACCCACTTTAGTGCCATGTTCTTTAATTCATATGAGTAGAGAAAAGGTGGAGGTCCTATCGATAACACAGCTGAAGAATATTTTGTCTTCCCTTTCAATCCAAAAATTCAGCCGGAGTACTTTGAGGTCCATGCTTTTCATAATATTAGCAAAAACACTTATAATCTAAGGAGCAAAAGAGAACCTCTGACTGACAGCATTCCTCCATGGATGCAGCCTACTCCACCCAATCCATGGGCTAGCAACAATCCTCTACCTCATCCAAGCCCCAATGCCAATGGCACTCCAACAGTACAACACCAACCCGATCTGATGAAGAACCCAACCTGGACCAATAAAAAATACAATGTGGTAGAGGAGCTGAAGAAAGTTAGAACTAATATGTCAATGTATGACATGCTAAAAAGTTTCCCTTCTCAAAGAGAAGCCCTCTTGAAGTCACTGGATCATTCCAAATTGGCCTCATCCAGCAATAACACTAGAAATGCATCCAATGTAAACATGGCTGAGGTGATGTTGACTATGTTCAAGGATAGGGTAGAAGTACCCCCATTCTTACTTAGCCTCAAGATCTTTGGAAAAAACTTGCATAACTATTTGATCGACTCAGGAGCTTCCTGTAACGTCATGTCGTTATCCATATGCCACAAGCTAGGGATGAGTCCTCAACCGACCAACAGGGTTGTGATTCAACTTGACAAAATAGAGGTCAAAGTCATAGGGGTCTTGAAGGATACATGCACATAATTGACTGCTAACCCTAGAATCTAGAATTACATTGACATACATGTGGTGGACATCCTAGAGATGTATGACATGTTACTCAACAGAGAGTGGACCTGATCATTGAGGCGTTGGTTTTCCACAGACTTTACTCAACTTTGGCTACCATGTGTGTGTGTGTGAAAATTGTACCTGATCTATAGACACAACACTTCAGTAAAACATTAGAGGTTAGAAAAAATCAAAATCGTGCAAAATTGAAATCTACTCTAACCAAGCGATTTACTGCCTTCTAGTAGATGCGAGATTAATGTTCTCAGATTGTTATCAAGATCAATGACCTAGACGACACCTAAACGAAGGATTTGAATGCAAAACTGATATGAAATATGAATGCAATTAATCTATTTTTTTTTTGGTATTTTCTATGCAATAATAATGAAAAACTTGATAGGAATCTATGTTATGAAAACTGATATGAAATCTATCTAACAATGATATGAAATATGAATCTAAATGAATGTAAAACAAGATTGATCTCACAAAGGTGTCGATTCGCAAGAGCTTTGATTTTCCCAATTCCAATTCTCCAGCGTGATTGTGCAAATTTGTGGATGAATTATGAAGAGCTGAGCCTTGATTTTATAGAAATCCAGGGCTTTGGAGGTGCATGGAAGAAAGCCATAAATCACTCAAATTAACTCAGGTTGATTTTTGAGTTATTTTTAAATAACAGATAATTAAGTCACAAAAATCATGCAAAAGCATAGTTCAACTCGAATTAGAAGTTTAGATTAACTGTAAAACTCAAAAAGATGTTGAGTTTCAAAAAGCTAACAACTTGCATTGATTTTCCAATTTGAGTTTAACTGGTCCTTGAATATGCACATGGATAATTATGATTTAATAAATAAATAAAGTGATTTATTCTCAACTTAACTGATTTTTGAAATAAAATAATTAATTTATGGGTTAATTAACTATTTTATCAAAATTTTATTAAAAACTATATTATTAAATAATGACAACATGCTTTAATCAATTAAATAAGAATTTAATCAATTATTCATAGGATATTGGATTTATTGTCAAAATTAAATAATACAATTAATAATAGATAGAATTAAATTTAATTACACAATTAAGTGGTAGATATTAAATCTAATTAAT
This sequence comes from Chamaecyparis obtusa, assembly GCA_027943335.1. NCBI lineage: Eukaryota > Viridiplantae > Streptophyta > Pinopsida > Cupressales > Cupressaceae > Chamaecyparis > Chamaecyparis obtusa. The sequence continues at coordinate 510,335 of BSBK01003031.1, forward strand.
TAAATATGAAAATATTCAATTAATCAAACTTAGGATAAATGTGATTTATCGCCAAATAATCATTAAATTAAAGATAACTAAGATAATTAGGAATATTACTAGGAATATTCCCTGATGCAAAATTTAAGATAATCAATTAGGATTCGATGATGTGCAAATGTGTCTTTGGTTAGGACTTTGATGTCGATTTTGTTCGATATGTTGATATAGAAGATTAATGAACTTATAGCCCATTTTTGGGGTATTACATTTTGCCCCTCTTTGAATTACTCTGCGAAGCACAGTGGTTCAAAGACAGTCTGTGTTTGATAAAGATATGAAACTGATGTTTGAAATTGATAATTGATATGAGATAGAAGCTGATTGATATTGATTTGATATGGAGATAATAGGTCCTAAATGACCAAAGACAATGTTCACTATAACAACAAATGAACCTATGATTGCGAAAAAGTGTCAAAACACCTTATTCCAAACCTTAGGATTGCAAAGAAGTGAGTGACTAGTTCTAGACTCGATTGTCTTAGCAGAACTAGCAGGTATCACATTCGAACCCTTCAGTTGCCGAAGAACCAAGGAAAGAACACTACGATCTGATGGTTGCAAAAACTGATACAGTTTACAAGATTAGGAGAATACCAGATTGATATGGATCTTGATGAATCTAATATGCCCCAAGTGATGATAGATTTGCCCCGAGCGATGAGGTTTTTTGATGAATCAGTAACTAGACGTGGTTGTTATCTTGATTACTGAGGAAAGATATGATATCAATAAAGATATGATTTCAAATTAGATTACAAACTTTGAATGATGTGCAATACCATGCCCCCTTTGGGATTAAAATTGAAATCTGACAAGAAAAGTCAGTGTTGAGAGTTCAGAAGCATGTTAATTGATTTGAGAAGTGGTTAAACACTTTCGGGAACGCATTCTGCATCATTTGGAGGTCCTAGAGACCAAGTTTGACTAGGTTTGACCATGAGTTGCCCATGGTTGACCAAGTTGAAATTTTTGATAGTTTGATCTAAGATAATCAGTTAAGTTGAATACTAGATTTCTGTGATGATAGAAGGTCGATTATGCAAGTAGTTTACAATATGAACGATCTCAAATTTTGATTTTGATCTTGAAAAAGGATTCTACTTGTTGTTTCATTGGAGGAAACTTCGTGTGAGATTCAGCTCTTATTAGATTGGAAGAGGTGATTGAAGAATCTTTTAAGTGTTCAAGCAATTTGTGAGATCATGCAAAGTGCAAAAATGTAAAGAGATATGCAAAATGAAATGCAACCTAAGACCTAGGACCTAGTCACTGATCATGTGTCAATTTGTTATCATCATTGAACTTTTAGGTAACCAGATAAATCAATACAATGCCCACTAGCTATGAAACCATAGACATATGAATATCAATTTGTATGCGCAAGAATCAATACAACACCCACTAGTCAACAACCATGGATATATGAATATTGATTTTGTTTTCGGAATGTCAGATTAGATATAAGCACCAAGGCACAAACACCAGGATGACCTGAATATCATGTCCATTTTGATATAGCAATTTGTATAAGCATCAAAATATAAATGTCATGATGACCAGAATACGCCTTGCATTCAAACACATCAAACAACCAAGAGATTATTCTAAATCCAATGTGAATTACCCGTAGTGACCCTTTATCGTTCACATCCTTAGGTAAGATCGTGTTTCACAATAGGAGAAAGAACTTACTCAAAAAGACAATAGTGAGATCAAACTTCCTTGAATTTTGTGGGTATCAATGGCGATCCAATTCAAGATAGAGGCTCTTATAGTCGGACACCATTTCAATCCAAAATTTCCAAAGACGTTAGATTTTCACATACAAGCAAAAGACAAAGAAAAGATTATGCCCCCAGTCATCACTCTCTAAATCCAATAAAGGACATCATCGAAGAGCTTGAAGGGACACAATATGTAAAAATCTCAATGCGAATCAGTAAGCATACAAGGAGATAAAAGCATGTAAAAAAGCATAGATTGTTTTCAATTTGTGTTTGATTGTTGTTGTAGATGCAAAATCCTTTCTGGACATGAGATAGACTTGACTGACTCAAATGAAGCTTCAAAGGGCTATGACTGGATATGATACATCTAAGATATACTAGAGACCATAGGATATGACATTGATTGCCCCCAAGTTTGAACATTGATAGGATACAGACACTTGAGTAGATTGGTGTACAGACCGACTTATTGAAAATTGGAAATGCAGAAACAAACCGGGAGATATGTACAAACTAAAGCAAGACTGAAAGCTGGGAAAGACCAAGATTGCACTGATAGATGGAGCATTTTGAAACAAGTGGCACCCATTTGCCAGGTTTTCACCATCTTGGTAGAGATTCTATTTTTGCTACCAAGGCGCCTGTTTCCAGGTTTTCACCAAGGCACTTTTTTTTCTTTTTCATTTTTTTTGTATTTTTCATTTTTTCAATTTTTTTTGTTTTTGATACTTTTGATATTTTCTGATTTTTTTGTGAATCATCAAGGCACCTATTGCTAGGTTTTCACCAAGATGTTCATTTTTTCAGGACTTTTCTAATTTTTAAGATTTTTTCAGGACATTTTACCATAGACTGAATGCCTTAGGTGTAGAATTTCTTCAGATGGAGAATGTTGATTGGTTCTCAAATCTATTCTCCTTCAGTCATTGAGAGTTGATAGGTGCCAAAGCCAAAAGTAGTAGTGATGACAAAGGGACCCAACCAGTTGGGTTCGAACTTCCCCTTGCGTTCTCGATGGGATTGATTTTTAGGATTTTCTCTCAAGACTAGATCACCAACCTGAAATTCTCTGTGTCTGAATTTCTTGTTGTAGCCTCTAGACATTCTCTTCTGATATACTCTGAGATGATCATATGCTGCTTGTCTATGCTCATCTAGTAGTTCCAGTTCTTGCAACCTAGACACTCTGTAGTCATCATCAGTTACTAGACCATGCATTCTGATTCTTAGTGATGGGATTTCAACCTCAATAGGCAGTATCGCTTCAAACCCATAAACTAAAGTGAAAGGTGTAGCCCCAGTAGGTGTTCTGATACTTGTTCTATAGGCCCATAGAGATGGATTAATCATGAGATGCCAGTCTCTGCCAGTTTTGTTTACTATTTTGTGTAAGATCTTTAATAGATTTTTGTTAGAAGCCTCTGCTTGGCCATTCCCTTATGGATAGTAGATAGAAGACCAATGTTGTGTGATCTTGAATTTGGCACATAGATCATCTAGGTCTTTATTCCTGAATTTCCCACCATTATCTGTGATTATGGAATGAGGGATCCCATATTTGCATATGATATAGTTTAAGATGAACATCGATATCTGCTTTCCCGTTGCTTGTGTCAAAGGGACCACCTCTACCCATTTTGTAAAATAATCTGTGGCTCTGATTATATGGGTATGTCCATTAGAAGAATGAGGATGAATCATCCCGATAAGATCAAATGCCCATTGATGGAAAGGCCATTGTGTTGTAAAGGGGATTAGATCCCTCCCTGGAGCATGAATTAGGTTTCCATGTACTTGACACTTTTGACAATTCTTAGCAAATTTGATAGCCTCTTTCTCCATTTCAAGCCAATAGTACCCAACCCTAATAAGTTTTTGAGCTACTGTTAAACTGTTCGAGTGTGACCCACAAATAACATCATGAAATTCCTCTAATGCACGTTGAGATTATTTCCGTTCTAAACATCTAAGTAGTGTACCATCTAGACCTCGTTTGTATAGATCATTACCAATGATGACATATCGGGAGGCATTACGGATAAGGTATCTCTTTTCATGATGGTTGAAGGTATCGGGAATGATTTGGTCTTGGAGATAGGAAAATAGGTTTTTATATCGGGATGAATCATGACCTACAATAGTGTAGATCATGCAGGTTTCAGGGGAGTCATATGCAGGATAAGATAGTGCTTCCACCAGGAACTCGTAGCATAGCTCATGTTCAGGCTGCTGTAATAAAGTAGATAGTGTTGCCATTGCATCGGCAGCCTTGTTCTCCTTTCTAGGAATTTGCTCAAATGTGATAGATATGAAATATTTCTTAAGATCATCTACCATTCTCTTGTAAGGAATGATCTTTTCATCTTTAGTTTGGTACACATCATTGACTTGATGAATAACAAGTTGAGAGTCTCCATGAATGTGTAGCTTGTTACTCTCCATTCAATTGCTAGTTTCATACCATTCAAGAGGGCTTCATATTCCACAATATTGTTTGTGCAGGGGAACTTTAGTCTGAATTCTTTTGGGATGGAGTATCCTTGAGGATTTATGAACAATATACCTACTCCAGATCCATTCTGTGTATAGGAACCATCAAAGAACAATTGCCATTCTCTAGAAGATAGGTGCATAATAGAGGAGTCTGGAAATTCCATTTGCATTGGTGTGTCATAAAACATGGGTGCATCTGCTAGTTGATCAGAAATAACTTGACCTTTTATAGCTTTTCTTTCAACATATTCAATGTCAAATTCGCTTAGAAGCATGACCCATTTAGCCAGTCTACCTGTGAGGGCAGCCTTGCTTAGTAGGTATTTTAGTGGATCAATTTTTGCTACTAGATGCATGGTATGAGCTAACATATAGTGTCTCAGTTTCTGTGATGCAAAGATCATAGCAAGATAAGCTTTCTCGATCATAGAATAGTTATTTTCATATGCCACCAATGTTTTTCTTATATAATAAATGGCTCTTTCCTTTTTCTCTTCATCATGTTGCGCTAGCAATGCCCCCAATGATGTGGTTGTTGTGGAGACATATAAGATCAATGGCTTCCCATGAATAGGAGGCATCAAGATAGGTAGATTTGATAGATACTTCTTGATATGGTTAAAGTTGTTCTCACATTCTTCATTCCATGCAAAGGTCACACCTTTATGTAATGTTTTTGTAAAAGGCTGTGATATGTCCGCTAGCTGTGATATGAATCTTCTGATAGATTGAACTCTTCCTTGCAATGTCCTCATTTGACTGATATTTGTGGGAGGTTGCATCTCTATTATAGCCTTGACTTTAGCAAGATCAACTTCAATGCCCTTCTTTGAAACTATGTATCCTAAGAGCTTTCCAGAAGTGACACCAAAAGCACACTTCTTAGGATTTAGTCGGAGACTAAACTTTTCCATTCTATCTAGGATCATGCTCAAGTCCTTTAGATGTTCAATTTTGATCATAGATTTTGCTAAAGTATCATCAACATAATCTTCCATAGTTCGATGCATCATGTCATGGAAAATAGATGTCATTGCTCATTGATAGGTAGCTCCAGCATTTTTAAGCCCAAATGGCATGACATTCCAGCAAAAGGTGCCCCATGCACATGTGAAAGCAATTTTCTCTTGGTCCTCCGGAGTAATTTTTATTTGGTTATATCCAGAGAATCCATCCATTAAGGAATACATCTCAAAACCCGCATTCATGTCCACTATCATATCAATGTTAGGTAGTGGAAAAGCATCCTTAGGGGATGCTCTATTCACATCTCTAAAGTCTGTGCACACTCTGATTGAGCCATCTGGTTTAGAAATAGGTACAATATTAGAAATCCACTCTGCATAGTCAATAACTCAGATGAATCCAGCATTTAGGAGATTCTCTAATTCAACTTTTACCAAGAGTGCAACATGAGGATGCATCTTTCTTAATTTTTGCTTGACAGGTTTGACATTTGGAGCAATAGATAAATGATGCATTATAAGATTAGGATCCAATCCTGGCATATCTGAATATTTCCATGCAAATTTGATCTTCTTCTCTATTAGGAATGTTGTAAATTTTTGCTTCTCTTCTTCTGATAATGATTGTGCTACATGTACCAATTGTGGTTCCTCTGTTGTACCCAAATTGATGGATTGAGTGGGCTCAATTAGAACTAGAGATCTGTCCTGTAAATGACTCAGAAGGACATCAACTATCTCATCCTTAGGTGCCTCAGAGAGGTTTTCACCTTTGGATACGTCTTTTATTTTTACTTTTGTAGGTTCTGAGACTGCCACAAAGTGGTTTTCACCCTCAGAATTCTCTTTCTTTTTCTTTTTATTCTTGTTTTTCTGACTAAGATATTTGATGTCTGACTCGGTCATGTTGACACTCGGTTCACTGATGGAAGTACTCCTAGGCTCAACTGCATTGAGGTAGCAAGTAAGGGCATAGTCATTTGGGAAGGCATAGATACCATGGCTCAGATTCATGGAGGTTTGATCAACAAGTTGTGGAAATTTGATAGTCAAAGTAGGGAAAGATTGGGAGATAGTGTTTACGGATATGGATCTATCAGCATTGGTCCTAACCTGACACTCGAGTTCAAAGGTGATACTACAACTTAAGACATCCAATTCATGAATAGGCTCAATGTCATCGTGGGAGTCTAATTCAGCCATAGGTGGATCAGACTCGATAGGTTCATCATTTCACTCTAGACTTACATTGTTTTGAGGTGCATGTTGGTGAATAACATCAACATGTTTCTCTATGATAAGCTCATCTTCATCTAGTTCTAGAATGGCTCCCCATTCAGAGTCATTTGATTCAGCTTCTGATTTAGGATCTCTAGGAAATCTTAGAACATGAGTAAAGTCAGGGTGAATACCCCAAGAAGGGTTACCCTCAGATTCTGATTTGTATTCATACTCATGAGAATCTATCTCAAAATCACTACCACTTCCCTCTTCTTGATTATTTTCGAGATTAGCTGGTTCTTGTGTTTCAACTATCTCTTGATTGATAGTAGGTTATTGTGTTCCCACTACATTAATTCTTTTGATAGGATCATCTTTATCATCAAGAAGGTCTTTGATCTCTGTAGACAATTTTTCATAAGGGATGAGTTCTAAACTATCTGAATCACTATCGGATGGTTCTGTTTCTTCTTTCTTAAGAAGAGGTTCCCCTGGTGTGATCTGCTCTATGACATGAGAGCAATTACCTTTGAGGTGATAGGGTTTCTTCTTAAAGCCTAAGCCAACTTTGTTTTTATTTTCTCTACTAGTATGTGGGAGAGGTGACTCAAGACCTTTTCCTCTAATTCCTAGAGGTCCTTTACCTGAATATCCCATCTTAGCTATTAATTTATCTCCTGGACCATATGACTTGGAAGGGAGTTTGGAGACTGCAGAGTTACCAGTTTGAACAACTTGAGATTCAGGTTCATCTTTGTACAGCCATGATAGCACAGCCTCATCCTCTTCAAATTCTTTCTTGGTGTAATACCTCTCCTATGGTGATACTTAGACTTTACTAATTTGGACATTTTTATTATGATTGTCAAGACTATACATTTACATTTATGTTTTGTGAATGATGATATGATGGATATGCTCACTATGGTTATCATTTATATGTTTATGAGATTAGAAACCCATCTATTTTTATATGTTTTATGGATCTAACCCAATGATTTGAATCTAACCTTTATCATGATGTTATATGTTCCATGGACATGTGTCTAATATGTTTTCATGACTTAGGATGAAGTCATAGTTACTCACTTAGTTGAGGTCCACACGATGTATCGATCCTAGTCATCTACTTGCATATATCTGATTTGCATATCCATATGTGTGTGTGTGTGTGTGTGTGTGTGTGTGTGTGTGTGTGTGTGTATATATATATATATATATACATATATATATATATATATATATATATATATACATATATATATATATATACATATATATATATATATACATATACATATATATATATATATATATATATATATATATATATATATATATATGTATATATATATATATATATATATATATACATATACATATATATATATGTATCTCTTCTTGGTGATGCAGGATTGCAAGTACCGGGTATCGTCTCCACCTGGCTTCACAGGTCTGAGCAATCCCTCAAAATCCTCAATCATTGTTGTTGTTACAAAGATATCACTAGGTTCCACAGGAAGAAACTTCACCTTTGATCCTTTTATCCTTAGGTGGGAAGTACCGAGTTAGTCCCTTGTGTGAATGTATTAGGTGATCTCTCAGTTTATTGGTTTTGTGGGTCTTGTAGTTAATTTCTTGTCTTTTGTATTCATTGAGAATGAAGTTTTGAGTATAGTGGTTCTAGTTGTCTTTATGGTACATTCAATTCTATTAGTAGATTATTGATGTGAATTTGAGGGTATGATTTAGTAATTTATCTTTATTATTAGCTACTTATGTACTAGCAGATCTTGTTAGGAACGAGTTAGTATGTGATTGAAATATGTGATTTTAATATCAATAATAATAATGAATTTTGTGGTATTATCCTTAGAATATCCATAATAACAAAATGTCTATGGCAATAAAAATAAAATAAAATAAATAAATAATAAATATTTTAATAATAATGGTATGTTTCACCTTGTATATATATCACTATTGCATTTTGTAAAGAATATGGATTAAGTGTGTAAATAAATAATATGCTCCACAATAATAATTGTGTTTGCAATAATATTTATAATAATAATAATATATGTACACATAGGCATATGGGTGCACACATATGCATATGCATACATATATTTATATAATTATTGGTGAGTAAGTAATTATTGCATTCTATTTATGAATAATTAGATTAGTTAATGATATGGTTGTAAATAATTATTATTATTATTAACTTCCCTAAAGTAAAGGAAACATAAATTTGATTACGGTAATAGATTATAGTTTTATTTAAAATTATTATTCTTCCCTTTACGGGAATGGTTTTTCAAATTGTATTGTTAACGGTGGATAGTTGGATCGGTTGGAGTACCTATGCAACTACTCCCCAATCTATATACAGGAAAGACTTCCTGTGTGAGAGGGGGTTGGAGGAGAGTTGTTTTTGAGAAGAAGATAACAAGATTAGTATTATGCTGATAGGAATATTGTAATTGTGAGGAGAGAGATTCATCATCCTCTGAGAGTGGCATTTGGTTATTTCCGGGAGAGGATGGAGATTGCACCCAGGAGGATTTGAAGGAGTGCTGAAAGGGTTGAGAGGATTGGACTGGTCTTCATCAACTGAATATCCGTAGGACTCCAGGTTGGAATTCATCCTAAGAGTTATCTCTTCTTTGTGATATGAAAAGATGAAAATCTAGTTAAAAGTTTGTCTGTATATTCGTTGTTGATATAAATTACAGAATGTTGTGAATGAATTTATTTCCTGTATTGAGTATAAAAAAAATATTTATGCATGTATGGGAGGTTGTAGGGTCCTTAGCATTCTCCTTGTATTTCATCTCTTATCCAAAATGTCCACGAATTCTTAGAGGCTTTAGAAGTTCTGTTTCAAACCTACAGTTTCATAGTTTTCTGTGCACCACTTTTCTTTGCCCGGATCTAGAACAGATATGTTGGGTAGATAAGATGGATTGATGGGCTGTTTCTGAAGGTAAATTGGGAGATCTCAAATGGGTCGTGCTCATATTAGGCAACCTTAGTCCCCTTAATGCCTAGTTTTACCCGCAAGACAAAGTTGACAGTCATTTTCTGCAGTTCCTATTGGTAGTGTGTCAACCGAGCTAGGTTGGTAATGTGTTAACCGAGCTAGGTCGGTAGTGTGTTAACCGAGCTAGGTCGGTAGTGTGCTAACCGAGCCAGGTCAGTTTAGTGTTAACCGAGGTAGGTCGGTAGTGTGTCAATCGAGCAATACTGTGTCAACCGACCAGTCTAGTAGAAACCGACAGAGCTAGTATAAACCGAGGAAAATAGGATTCAGACTTTATACAATTATATTGTTTACATACTTTAATTTACTTATACTTTAAGGTATACTTGTATAAAGGGTTTAGGTACCTTCTGAGATGTTTGGGATAGGTTTCAGATTCATAGGAGTTAAGATGCAAATTATAATTTTGAGATTTCTTAAAATTCAGACTTAGTCAAATTTCAGGCACAGGAGATGTTTTCCTAGATTTTTGGAATAAGCTATGGAATGTTGTTTCAATGCATGTGGGAAGTTTTATATTGTGTTTTGGCATATAAAACTTTGTGTAAACTATAAATATGTTCATTTCTTGTTGTGTTGGAATTATATGAAGTGTTTTTACTACATGTATGATGTAATTGTGATGTGTGGGTTATGGGTAGAAAACCTAAGAACACTAAGTGAGTGGCTCTCAGTGCAGGGCCGGGGCCCCAAGTGGCTAGTACTAGGATAACCAGTTGAAGAGTTATTTTAACAAATGATAATTTAATTAAAACTTATGGGAATGGGTTCAAACATGTAAAAAGATTAAATGTGCCTCGCCCATGCCATTAGTGCTAGTAAAGGCTATGGATGGGAGTGGGAGAAGGTGCCTATGCATAGGTACGATTGAATGGCACTTGTCTGTATGAAAGGCATTTGGTTCCACATGTGCCTACTTGGGGACCGGGGCCCAGACTGGCTAGTACCAGGATAACCCAAGGGGTGAGGGCTATGCGATGACACTCACTTAGGTTATTGCTTAGAGTTTCTACCAAGCCTTAGAACCTGTTTGGGGAAAGATTTATACTTGGACTTTCTTTTTATTTGATATTTGGGAAAGCTAACCCGACCCTAGGTTTGGCCTAGCTATTCCTTCTTTGTGGACCTTGGTGATTATCTCCTAGCATGGGGGAGTGGGCCTTTGGGTATCCACGTGGTTGGGTGGTAAATCTTTTTATCGAGGTATCTTTTGCGGATGCAGTGCTTGAAGATCCATGCTTGCTTAAGTACCAGTTTGAAGAATGAAGACTTTGTAGTTATATTCCATGTTGTAAAATTGTTGCTACCTCCCAAGAGGAGATGAATGTAATGTAATTTAATCATTGATGCAATTCAAAATGATGTATATGGAATGGGTAGATTTAGGAAAAAGAGAAAGGGAGATGTGAACTTTATGTATATGATCTATGTTGAAGGATTTTGTACCATTTCAAGTATGTTAATATGTTTCTTATTATTGATCAAGTGAAAAAGGCTATTGAAGAACAAATGTATTAATTGCAATGTATCCAATGATTTAGATGGTTCTATTTGATTTAAAGATTATATTGTTCATACAAGATACTTAGGAATATAGATGGTTTTAAATGGAAAGTTGAAATGAAAATGTTTTATATTTCTTAAGGATATGATGTAGTTGCCTTGAGAAATAAATCTTGTTGTTAGTTTACTTAATGGATTTGAATGAATCATGCATTAAATAGAAGGGAACCTTGGGAGGAAACTAAGTTTAAGTTTTTCTCATATAATTGTTTTAAAAGTTAAAAAATTTTCATAAATTATTACTTAGGTTTTTCTTTTATAAAGAGAATCTTTGTTCTCTTCCCCGGTTCCCTTGCGTGGCATGAGACTTGGATACTTGTTCTGTTACAAAATTCTTTTTATATGCTTCAAGAGGTTCTTTAGAGTCTGGTTTGGATTGTTTCAAAGATTGCCCATAAGATTTAGGTGAGATAGGAAGAGATGTCAAAGATAAGACTGGCTCGATAGTATATTCTCCCATACCATTTTCTTTGATATTAACCTCTTTTGCAAGATCTTCCATTTTAGATGTGGATGCTTCCTTAGTTGGTTCAATGGAAGATTCTTTGTTATTAGGTACAAGCTTATCTGCACTTTCCTTCAAGGTGTTGTAAGTTGTATTCAGATCTGCGAGGATAGTAACCTCTACTCATTCATAAGTAAACTTCAAACATTGATGGTACGTAGAAGGAATAGCTTGCATTTCATGTATCCATGGTCTCCCTAGAAGGACATTGTAGGCCAAAGGTAGATCAAGCACTTGACAAATGGTGTCTTTGATAACTGGACCCACTCTGATAGGTAAGACAATGGTGCCTTTAGAAGATCTTTCTTGTTCATCATAGGCCTTGATAGTTATTTTCTTTCTAGGATCAATAGCCAATTCTAAAAATCCCAATTGCGTAATCAAGCTGTAAGAACAAATGTTTAGGCCAGCGCCCCCATCTATCAACACACATTTGACTCTATGGTTCTAGATCAAGACTTCTATATGCAAAGGTTGATTATGTGGGTGACTCAAGGAGTTGTCATCTTCCTCTGAAAAGGAGATATATTGCAGAGATGTAAGATGTCCAACCATAGTCTGGAACCTGTCTAAATCAAGGTCATCAGGAACATTGGAACCGAGCAAAGATTTATCGAGAATGGCTCTATGAGCTGGAGATATTCGAAGCAACTCAAACATGGAGATTTTTGCATTAGTGTGCTAGAGTTGTTGAACAATGCTATAAGACGTAGGCCTTGTATTCTTTGGATTGGAAGATTTGGAAGCAGCCTTCTGTTTAGAAGTAGATGAAAGATTGAAGGGCACCTTAGGGACATTTGATGAATCTAGGATTTGTCCTTTGAGATGCATTGGAGCCTATGATCCAGTAACTGTGTTAGCTGAGGAATGATCTCTATCTCTTCATACAATTGTGATGACATTGCAACTTTCAGAGAGACATGGTTCAACCATATTGATGATAGCATTATTTCCAGTGTAGGCATAGTTGACTTTTGCCCCCATATTAGGCTAAGAATTTGAAACTTCTTGACCATGTTTCAGAAATGGTTATGTGAATGTTGTATGATCGTGATTGCTTTTGGGATTGTCAATTATGCTGTCTCCACTATCGATCAGATCTTGAATGGTATGCTTCAAGTGGTAGCAACTACTATTTTTGTGACCTTTACTACGATGGAAATCATAGAATTCATTTTCTTTCCACCATATCGGTTTAGGGTCCTGATCATTCAGTCGGATTGGTGGTAAAGAGATGATGTTATTAGCCAGTAGAGTTTTCATAGCTGATTCTAAAGACTCTCCTAGAGGAGTAAATTTTTGATGTTTATCCCATTTTTTGTATTCTGGCTTCCTTTGAGATGGTTGAGAAGACTTTTGCTCTGAAGCTTTAATGGCTTGAGTGCCAAGAGTGAGATTGTAGGCTGGTGCCTTTGATGGGGCACGGACAGTGTCAACAACATCATTCTTGTTCCAATTTTTGTTCTTGTCTTTAGAACTGGATCCTGATTCATACTTGTCTTTTTGAAGTGTGATTTCTCCTTTTTTCACAAGCACTTTTTCAATTTTGATAGCATTATCCACCATCTTATCAAAAGAAGTATGATCTTGCATTTGTAGAGGATAATTGATTTCTAGAACAAGGTTGTTGATGAAGATTTCCAATTTTTCCCTTTCTAGAATAGGTCTGGCATATAGAGAGAACTTCTTCCTCCATCTCTTGAGAAATGTTAGGAATGGTTCCCCTGGATATTGCTTGAGATTACAAATATCGATCATGGTGACTGGATGTTGAATATTGTAGGAGTATTGCTAGTAGAATAATTTGATCAACTCCTCAAAATTTTTGATAGTAGAAGGCAGTCTAGAGAACCAATGGATGGCTGCTCCCCCTAGAGATTGAGGGAAGAGACGCATCAGATAGGTTGGTTCATGCATGAACTCCATTGATTGCGTACAGAATTCTCTGACATGATCTTGAGGATCAGAGTGTCCATCATACTTTTCATACTTTGGCATCTCCACTCTTTTTGGAAATGGTGGCATATACAAGTCTTTGTCAAATGGAAAAGGACATAGAGCCTCCATGGAGAACTCTTTGGGTTCCTTTTCTTTCTCAAGGCTATTAAATTTGACTTGTAAAGCATGTATCTGTTTCATCATAGCTGTGAGTGGATTCTCTTCCTCATGTGTAATGATGTCTTCAACACTAAATTTTGGAGGAAGTTTAGCTCCTTGATGAGCTAATTGTAAAAAGTATGCTTCTCTATCTTCTTTCAAGAAATGCTTCATCATTCATTTGAAGTTATCATCATTTTGATATTGAGCAATTTCTTCAGGTGTGGGTTCCTGATTTGCACCATGTTGAGATTGATCTCTTTGAGAGCCAAAATTTGTCCCTACTTGAGACATGGTAGGAGTTTGTGGACTCCCTGAATTAGATTGATGAGGGGTATGTTGAGTACCTCCATGAGTTGATGGAGGAGGTATGTAACCAGATTTCAATCGATAGTTGCCAAGACCGTCGTCCTCGTAAAGACCAGAATTGATGAGTTGCTCAAGAGTTGGAGTTTGGAGAGTGGTGATAGATTTCTTGTGAGAGGAAGCTCTAGTCTCCACCATTAACCTCAAGTGAAACAAAATAATAAGATCTAGATAACCAAAGAATGAATTGAATCAAGATGATCAGATGATGCAACCTTGTCAAGGTTTGATTGATTTGAAGATTTGATTAGACATGGATGAAGGATACTATGCCCTGGATGTATGGGTAGGTTCCCAAAAGATAGTGGACAAGATATCACAACACTTAGTCATTTTGATGATTGATTGAAGATTGATAGTTATGACAAGGTTTTGACATAGGATGATAAGGACTCAAATCGATTAAACAAAAGGCTGAATCGAATTCAAAAGGCCACTTTAGGAAAATGATTGGACTCTTAATAGCTACTGCTCTATTCCTGACACAGTGATTCATTCGACAGATTCTGAAATTAGGTTGAAAAGGCTAAATATTTGGCAATTCTGACAATTTTTTTGACAACTTTCAAAAATTTCCCAAACAACACTCTGCAAACTTGTACGACAGTGGGTATGCTATGAAATGACAGTTGCAAAACTCGTATGACAATTGCAAGCAATATTTTGACTCTTAGAATTTTTTGGCATCAGAACTCATACGACACTGGGTTGGTTATCATACGACAGTTGGGTATCAATGAAACGACAGTTGAAAATCTCATACGACAGTTGGGTAGCAATGAAATGATAGTTGAAAATCTCATACAACAGTTGCAAGATTTTGACTTTGAGAATTTGCTGGCATGGAAACTCGTACGACACTGGGTACTCAATCATACGACAGATGGGTTGCAATGAAATGACACTTGATGGAAACTCGTATGACTTTTTGACCTCCTAAGATGACTTTTGACTCCAGAAAAGGAGTTTACTTCAGATTTTGCAAATTTTGAGTTTTTAGATTTGAATTGTTTGCAAATTTCAATGTCCAAATTTGAGGATTGTAACAAATTTGTCTATTTTCAATAACCAGATAGATAAACAAGCACGTAAAATAGCAAGCAAGTGATTCCAAGAATGTCTGAAAATAATGAACAAGGGCAAAAGCAACCTTGCGCATGAACAATCAAGTGACTTATTTGTTCTAATCCTCAGAAGTGCTAATTGTGTATGTCCCAAAAATGTTTTGCAATAATACACATATACCCTATAAAATGAAAATTTGGCCTCGCTAGGGTTTTTAGTAATGGTTTGACTCTGTAACTTTTATGATCCAAAGGGGTGAACTCCAATCCCGGCGCACCAGGGTTTTGACACAATCTGAGAACTTAATCTTCAGGAGCTGCTAGGGAGATCTGACAACCCAACAAGGAACCATACCCATGGAGATTTCTTCCACAAGGACATTTATATAGCAGCTGTCACTACCACGGTGAAAATGGCTATTACCGCTTGAGGTTCTGTCAACGCAGTTTACCCTGTGACGGGATTGTCCGCTATGGTTAACCCTCTCTAAAGGTGACTCACAATAGTATACCACAAGAGGAATTGGCTCTAGATCCAAGGTTTTGATACCTCTTCACTTTTAACCCAAACAAAGCAAGAAGATTAATCCGACACGCTAAGACAAAGTTTGTCTCACCAAGGTATATGATATCAACCCCATGTGATCTATCAATCCCTCCAGAGAGAGAATGTATCAATCAATAAGGGAAGATGCACTAACCAAGTTGAATGTGAAACGCACTAAGTATCCTCCCTACCTACAAGGATTCTATTGTCAAGAAGGATTTTGCTAGGAATCCAATCTCTCAAGAATCACGAATAGTGTTCATAGGGCCTAATTACTATGTGAGCATAGATGTATGTTTCCAAAAGAAAATCTACCAAAAGTATCCAAAAAGTAGAAAGAGGAACACTAAACGCTTAAAGTGAATATGAGATGAGTCCACAAAGTGGAACACTTAACACCTCACACAAGCTGAAAATGAGTCCCCAACTTAGAAAACAAGTGAGTTCCTAAAAGCACAAAAGGGTTGCCAAGTGGAACACTTAACGCTTCTAGCCTGTTGACCCCTCCCCTTTATGGCGCTAAGATTGCAACCACGGGGCAAAATGTGGGGCCGGTGGATTAGTGAGTCCAATAACCCAAGATAGCAATCAAGATCAATCACAAGTATCTGAGACTACTTAATGAATCCTTAAGGGGTCACAACCTAGTATCAATTATGCAAGTGTGTAAAACAAAAGCATGAAAAGAATCACCCAAGCTAGACACACGAGAGATTTATTTTAAGCCCCAAATCAAAATATTATCAGCACAAGTGGAATACCTAAGATCCTTGTAACGCGCTTAGTAGATTTTTACCCAATTTTAGAAAACTTTACGCTTTTTCCAATCAAAACCAGCAAGAGTCAATCAAAAATAGAGAATTCTAACTATTAAGATTAGCTGTTAGTCAAAATCTGAAAATCAAATCTGACAAACTACCTGCAAAAATGAAATGACAATTGAAATTTGATACCAAAACTCATACGGTAGTGGGTCTCTTACCATATGACAGTCAAATCCTGATGCCAAAACTCATACGGCAGTGGGTCTCTTACCATACGACAATTGAAACCTAATGTCGAAACTCATACGACAGTGGGTCTCTTACCATACGACAGTTGAAACCTAATGCTGAAACTCGTATGACAGTGGGTCTCTTACCATACAACAGTTGAAACCTGATGTCGAAACTCGTACGACAGTGGGTCTCTTACCATACGATAGTTAAAACCTGATGCCGAAACTCGTACGACAGTGGGTATGCTCCCAGACGACACTGGGTATCTGATGAAATGACAATCTAAAAAAAATTCATACAACAGTCTGAAAACTTGTACGACAATTGTACGGACCGAAATTAAAAATCGCGCTGTACGGATAGTTTTGATAGAATACCACTAGAACAGGCAGCAACAGGGGAGTTCTGATAGAGAAATGATAGAAGATTGATAGAAATGAAGGGAAGCCCGTTTCAGGGCCCCATGGTGGGTGATAGAAATGTGTGTGTGAAAATTGTACTTGATCTGTAGACACAACACTTCAGTAAAACATTAGAGGTTAGCAAAAATCAAAATCATGCAAAATTGAAATCTACTCTAACCAAGTGATTTACTGCCTTCTAGTAGATGCGAGATTAATGTTCTCAGATTGTTATCGAGATCAATGACCTAGACGACACCTAAATGAAGGATTTGAATGCAAAACTGATATGAAATATGAATACAATTAATCTATTTTTTTTTGGTATTTTCTATGCAATAATAATGAAAAACTTGATAGGAATCTATGCTATGAAAAATGATATGAAATCTATCTAACAATGATATGAAATATAAATCTAAATGAATGTAAAACAAGATTGATCTCACAAAGGTGTCGATTCGCAAGAGCTTTGATTTTCCCAATTCCAATTCTCCAGCGTGATTGTGCAAATTTGTGGATGAATTATGAAGAGCTGAGCCTTGATTTTATAGAAATCCAGGGCTTTGGAGGTGCATGGAAGAAAGCCAAAAATCACTCAAATTAACTCAGGTTGATTTTTGAGTTATTTTTAAATAACAGATAATTAAGTCACAAAAATCATGCAAAAGCACAGTTCAACTCGAATTAGAAGTTTAGATTAACTGTAAAACTCAAAAAGATGTTGAGTTTCAAAAAGCTAACAACTTGCATTGATTTTCCAATTTGAGTTTAACTGGTCCTTGAATATGCACATGGAGAATTATGATTTAATAAATAAATAAAGTGATTTATTCTCAACTTAACTGATTTTTGAAATAAAATAATTAATTTATGGGTTAATTAACTATTTTATCAAACTTTTATTAAAAACTATATTATTAAATAATGACAACATGCTTTAATCAATTAAATAAGAATTTAATCAATTATTCATAGGATATTGGATTTATTGTCAAAATTAAATAATACAATTAATAATAGATAGAATTAAATTTAATTACACAATTAAGTGGCAAGATATTAAATCTAATTAATTAAATATGAAAATATTCAATTAATCAAACTTAGGATAAATGTGATTTATCGCCAAATAATCATTAAATTAAAGATAATTAAGATAATTAGGAATATTACTAGGAATATTCCCCGATGCAAAATTTAAGATAATCAATTAGGATTCGATGATGTGCAAATGTGCCTTTGGTTAGGACTTTGATGTCGATTTCGTTCGATATGTTGATATAGAAGATTAATGAACTTATAGCCCATTTTTGGGGTATTACACTATGGAGGGGGCTTAACAACCAAATCAAGATCGATGTAGAGTCTAAAATCAATAAAATGATAATCAAGTACAATGCCCCAAATGAAGTCTTGTTCTCACAAGCTGACCTAGGAGTGTACCGGTTCGATAAGGCTTTCACTTTCCACCTCAAAGAAGAAGAGAACTCAAATGATAACCTAATGCAAGGGTTGGTGAATACTCAAATACCCAAGGAAACTCTCACAGAATTCATAGGAGGTATGATGAAAAATATGAGACATCTTGGCCAAGATGCTGACCCAAACATATTGATGCTACCAGGGTATTGTTGCCTCAACCAGACAAATCACTCAAAGTTTACGTGCCAAGATTGCCAGGACACGATGGCCCAAGTAGTGAGCCAAATGTCTTGCACATCTTAGCTTACAAAGGGCATGATGGCACATTCAAGTGAGGATGGATCTCCTCTTTGTGAGCAACCTCAAGCTCCCACAACTGAAGATTTTATGCAAGAGGAATGGAGCTCTTCTGATGATGGTTGTCTACCTATGTGCCACGAAGTCTGGCATGATGTGAAAGAAAAACAAAGGATGGAATGGGTTCCCCTTTCCAAAAGAGAATACTCAAACAAAGAGAACTTGGAGGCCCCAGTTGTAGAGAAATCACCACCCGAAACCCTTGTTGAACCCCAGGTCAATGCACATCTTCCCAAGGTAACTTCAGAAGTCCAAGTCAAGACACCTTCCCATAAGAATCACCCAGTCTGGAAACTTTAGTTTGACAGCTCCAAGTGTAAACAAGGAGTGGAAGTTGGGATTGAATTCTTCATTCCTTGTGGGGGTTCATACTACGCTGCCTATCGACTACAATTCTATTGCACCAACAACATCACCGAGTATGAGGCTTTAGTTCGGGGTCTTCTCATGGCACATGAGAAGAAGGTGAAAGTGTTAGGAGTGGAAGGTGACTCACAGCTGATAGTCCAACAGATCTAGAGCCAATATTCAAGCACTAGAAAGCAATTGGCTTCCTACTACAATCACGTTCGGGACTTAATCAAAGATTTTGAAGATTTTAACATCCAAAGCGTCCCAAGAAGAAATAATACTGTTGCTGATACTTTGGCAATGTCAACAAGCTCTTTACAACCACTGGAAAAATCTAAATTGAAGAAATTCTCTATGGAACTAGTGGCTGTGCAAGCTATCCTAGATAATATTAAAAACTTCCAAGTATTCCAAGATGATCAACAGATATTGGAATTTATTATGAATGCTGCAATCTTTGAGAAATAAAGCATCGACAAAGAAGAAGATGAAATGGAAGAATTAGATGACTTAGGGATTTTGAATTTAAAGACTAACTCCATTTTGAAAGGAATGGTATCCCTAGAAAGGATTTTTGATAAAGATGAACATGCTCAGGAAATGGGAAAGACACCCACAATAGGAGGTGATGATTGTGAGCTCTACAAATTGGATACATGGCTTGAACCCAGAGAAGTTCATATTGGGAAGGTCGGCATAGCTGAAGAAAAGAAGCGGATGGTAGAACTACTCATGGAATACAAAGATGTCATAGCTTGGAGTTATGAAGACTTAAATATTTATGATCTCAGTGTCATCATGTACAACATCTATTTGAACCTAGATGCTAGGCCCTTTCACCAAAGATAAAGACCGGTGAACCCTGTGATTGAACCGGTGATCCAAAAGGAGGTACACAAGTTTCTTGATGCCAAAATTATTTTCCCTACCTGGCATTCGACTTGGGTAGAAAACCTCATCCTAGTGAGAAAGAAAACTAGAGAGGTGCAGCTCTGTGTAGATTTTCAAAATATAAACAAGTCTTCTCAAAATGATAACTACCCTCTATCATCCCTTGAATAAGTACTGCAAGTGGTTAATGGTTCCCAAATGATGTCTTTCCTGGATGGTTACTCTAGGTACAACCAGGTCATGGTAAAAGAAGAGGATCACCTCAAAAAAGCTTTTACAATGAAATGGGGGATGTTTTGTTATTGTCGTATGCCATTTGGTCTGATCAACACGTGGGCTACTTTCCAGTGAGCCATGGACGAGGTGTTCAAAGGCCTAGTCAACAAATGCATTTTCATCTATATGGACGATCTCACAGTTTTCTCCAGGAATCGTATGGACCACATTGAAGATCTACAAAAGGTCCCGAAAAGGTGTCGACATTATGGAATCTCTCTAAATTTTAATAAGTGTCATGTCTTTGGGGTAACCCAAGGCAAATGTCTCAGACACATCATATCTGAGATAGGCATCTCAATTGACCCTAAGAGGTTTGAGGCTATTCTCTAATTGGTTCCCCCGAATAGTAGGAAGGAGTTGAAATCATTCTTTAGGAAAATCAACTTTGTCATAAAGTTCATCAGTGGATTTGTAGAGATAGTGTGCCTATTGAGTGATATGTTAAAAAAGGATGCTAAGATTGAGTGGAACACTCTAGCCAAAGAAGCTTTTGAAGAAATCATGACATCCATTACCACTACTCTAGTTTTGGTCTACCCCGATTATCTTCTACCATTCAAGGTTTATTCCTTTGCATCAAAGCACTCATGTGTGGGGATCCTCACATAGAAGAAGGAAGGAGAAGATGAACGCCCGATAGATTTCATGAGCTGCCCTCTGAAGAATGTGAAACTCAAGTACCCAAATCTTGACAAATAATCTTTTTACTTGGCGAAGGCCGTCAAGAAATTCAGACACTACATCCTCTGGAGTAAGGTCATTGCCATTGTTCCAGATCCAACAATCAAATCCTTGCTAAAGAAAAATGAATTGGGAGAATGAAGAGGGAAGTGGATGGCTATATTACAAGATTTCAACATCTAGATCCAACCAATGAAATTAGTGAGAGGTCAAGGTCTTACCAAGATGATGGCAAAAATAGAGGAGGGCTTGGTGTGTCAAGTGTACACTAACAAAGGAGTGGTCACTAATATCTAGTATCAAGACATAGTCTACTATTTGTTGCAAAATTGTTTCCCAAAAGGTTTTAACGGGTCATAGAGGAGAGCACTAAAGAATAGAGGTAGTTCATACATACTGAAAAATGTGAATCTCTACAAACACAATTATGATGGCCTCTATCTACATTTCTTAGATTAGACAAAAGATGAGAAGGTTCTCATAGAATTTCATGATAAATATGGTATTGGGCACGGATCCATAGAGGCCACAGCTCAACAAATAGTGAGATCCAACCAAATTTTTTCAAAGACACTCATGAGCATGTGTGCTCTTGCCATGTTTTCCAAACTAGCACCATTCACGAGAAACATCCGGTGATGCCCCTACAACCAATTTACGAGGTGCGTCCATTCACCCAGTGGGGGCTTGATTTCATGGGGATCATTAATACTCCATCATCTATAGGACACTGATACATCTTGACCACAACTGATTACTATACACACTAAACAGAGGTGCAGGTTTTGAAAAACTGTACTACTGAGGTGATAACCAAGTTCTTGGAAGAGTTCATCATCACGAGGTTTGGCATGCCTTTCTTTTTGGTGTGTTATAATGCCCCTTATTTATCTTCTACATCACTCATTCAATGGGCCTTTGAGAACTAGGTAATTCTCAAATTCTCATCCAATTACTATCCATAAGGGAATGGAGTTGTTGAATCGACCAACAAGAACTTAATCACGGTAATCAAATGCCTGTTGGATGATAATCCCAGAGATTGGCACACTTAGTTAAAATATTCTCTATGGATGGATCACATGAGAATCAAGAATGCCTTGGGGAAGTCTCTCTACCATTTGGTCTATGGTCTACAACTTGTTTTTCCAATGAACCTAAAAATACCAATTCTTAGATTTATGGATCAATATGTCAAGGGTGAGGATCGGGTGCAAATTCACCTCATGAACTTGCTAGATCTTGAGGAGAAAATAAACATGGCTTTGGAGCATGTGGCCAAACACCAAGTTGTTGTCAAGTGTTGGTTTGACAAAAGTGCAACAATAAAGGCCTTTAGGATTTCTGATCTAGTTCTAATGTAGGATAAAGCAAAAGAAAAACCAAGCAACCACACTAAATTTCAACATCTGTGGATAGGCCCTTTCTAGATCGCAGAGATCCTAGGAGAAAATACCTTTCAGATTAGTTCTCTTGATGGAGAATTTGTCCCATTTCTAGTCAACAGCCAGTTTCCCAAGCACTACTTTGCATCTTGACTGGCCCTTGTATAACATTGTACATTCTTTTATTTTAGAGTCTTTTCTTTTGGGTCTTGTCGTTTGCATCTTTTCATTGGGTCTTTTGTTTGCAGGGGTTAGTGCTTCTTGAGCTTAGTGTTATGCACCAAGTAGTACAGGAAAGAGATAAAGGTTTCCCTTGGTCAAACCCTTTGATGTAGTTTTGTCTTGTAGCAAACCAAATACAAAGATCGAAAGTAAGACATTTTCTTTTCATACTTCTCAAGAGGGTTCATCATAACCAACCATCCTCAACACTAGAACACATTTAAAAGAGGATCCCAGGTCATGAGCCTCTCACGATAGCATGTCGGTCAGAGTCAGGAAATTCTGATGGTCACAGAGGAAGTCGAGAGTTAGAACCCTATCCTAACTAGAACACAAAATAAAATAAAAGAGCAAGAAAGAAAAAAGGAGGAACGCATAAAGACAAGATTAATCACAAAAGGCTCAAAGCCAGGGTAGCACAGTCTAAGCGCTATCCCAGTTTCAAAAAAAAAGGGAGAAAAGGAACAAAGAAACAATACTTGACAAAATCCACAAGGAATATCAAAGTAGCGGATGTAGAACCAAAGAAGAAGCAAACTATTCAAGACATGATGGTCCAGATCAGGCTAACTGATGCATATCAAGTCTAAGAGCCCTCCAAAGGAGTTTAAAACTTCTAACAAAGCTCATCTTTAGTAGGGGAGGGGTGATTTTATCAACATCTACCAGGGCTATAAAATGCTTGCCTGATAGTAGAGAAAGGTTAAATTTACTCTTGACTAACTTTGGATTGGTAGGCAGTGATCTGGCAATGATTGTTTGGTAATCAATGGAGGCTTATGGCAAAGGATTCCTAGGAAATTTGAACAAAAATAATCACACACTAGATGTGGATGTAATGATGTCCTCAATCTTGATGATGATAAGATAATCACTCTGGCTAAAAGTTTCATGTCTAGCTTACCGTAGGACGAGATTGTTTCGAGGCGGAATGGATCTGGGAAACTCAATTTGTTTCCCTTTCTTTTGTTGGGGCTATTTTTTGTGGTCCCACAACCACACTCCCCTTTTTTCCTCTAGGCTTCAAGCCCCCCCCCCCCCTCTTCTTTTTTAACTTGTCCCTAGGTTTCTTTTTTGTCTTCCTTTTTTTGTTTTTTAGGTATTTTTCCTTAGTTTTTGGTTGTGTCGCACTTTCTCACTTTCACACTTTCGGAGGTCCAAAAGTGTGAAAGGTTCAAAGGTGCGATAGATCAAAGGAGTGAAAGTGATTGGACTTAGCAATTCTAGAACCACCTAGGTTTTGGACTTTCAGATGTCCAAATGGTCAAGAGGTCCGACTCCCCGAAGGGAATCGACCTTTTAGCGTTTCAGCCTTTTAGAGGTCTGATACCCCCAAAAGGCCAAAAGGATAATTGATAGGGGGATGATGTCACCCATTGATTTACCTATATAAGATGCAAAATGGGTTTTAAACCCTCACTTGTTCACTTTCTAGTTTTTCACCTCCGAAGCTCTTTGCACATCTTTTCTTCCAGTTTTTCACCTTGGCCTAGCTAGTTTGTCTTCACCCTCCATCTTCTTTGAGGTTAGTTTCTCTCTCTCCCTCCATTTTTTATTGTTTTTGGTCTTTTAATTAGGCTGTCTTCTTTCATGTCAGCCTAGTTAGGTTTTCAGGTCATTGTTAGGCATCTTAGTTGTTTGGTGTCAATCTTTTCTTGCCTCAAGGGTCATGAGGTTGTCCCCTCTGACCCCTTGGCCTGAGTTTATGGTCAAACTCACTGTCGAACTCATTTTCAAGTTTGACACCCAAACCCTAGTTTCAGCATTTCGGCCACATAAATTTGGACATTCATGGTCTGACATTTTCAACCCTCTTCGTAGAAAATTATCTAAGTGCTAATCTTTCAGTATTTCAGCATCATCACACATTGAAAGATGATGTGCTCTGATACACCAAAGATGAAACTCACAATCTAAACTTTTGAAAGCTCAAGCATGAAGGCTTTCTTTTGGCTTTTCAGAGGTTTTAGCCTTCGAAACCTATCATCCTCCGATTCATAGAAAACCAAAAAGGGGGGCATCAGAAGCTTTTTTCAATACATTAGTCTCTTTTCACACTTTCAGCCCTTTTATCCTTTCAGGGGTCTTGCACACCTGAAGCTCTGAAAGGCCAAAAATGGCTTTCAAAGATCTTCTAGACTTATTTTGTTAGAATTCTTTAATCTTTTTATATGTTCCTCTCTTTCCTATAATTTTATGTGTACTAATTCATGCCTTTTTCTTTTTACAGAAATGGCAAAGAAAGTTATGTCACCAGCAATGAAGTATCAATTAAAAGGTTATCACCTACCTTCAAAAGTAGCAACTTGCATGCAAAAATCATAGACACAGATATTGGTAGCATTAGCTAGAATGACTACTTGGTTAAATCCGCCCAGCTAGTGGGAAGGTCTAAAGACTGCACCTCATTGGTGCATTGTTTCTTGGTGAATTTTGTAGCACATCCAATTTTTATATTGTCATCTGATCTCATCAACACTTTGGCCAGCCACTATGTACTTGATGAGAGGATGGTGAAGAATAGCATATGTGAAGTGGTTATGTACCTAAGACCGGATAATATTGAGGATTTCTTCCACTTACCAAAAGGGGTTGCCAAATTCTACAACTTTCACATCAACAAAGGGATGGAGTTTTATAACAAAGATGTTTCTCGAGCCCATGGCATAGTGAACAATTAATATCTCATGCAACCCATGCCTAAAAACAAGTTGGATAGAATAGATATGAGAAGAGGGTATATGAAAGAGGACATCCAAGTGGCCATCACCATGATCAGTTGGGTGTATGGATTCCCCAAGTCTATTCAGTTGGAGACCTGGATGATCCTACTCATAGAAAAGATAGGAGAATGGCAGGTAAGGTTCAATTGGGCCACTATCCTGAGTGACAATCTAGATGAGCAGCTGATCAGAGTGAAGACTGATCCACACTTCTACATGACATCTTATGTTGTGTACCTATTGGCTACCAGAGCAGTATACCCAAGATTAACAAAGGTGGGTGTTATAGGGGATTTGAACACATGGCCATTAACTATGTATCCATAGTTGGTCAAAAAGGATTATTACACACATAACATTCCTGATTTCTGGATTGTTAATGATGTTTTTGTCTTTTCTATCATACACTCCATAGAGGGAGATTATGCCAAGAGAATGTCAACTGAGGCTACTGCTAAAGTGAAGGCCCTCAGTGCATTCTATATTTATTTCAGAAGCTTCACATACATTTGGATGGTAGGATGCACCTTGGCCCCTAAGAAGCTACCCAACTATCCTTCTGAGAGAGTAGTCCTTTTGGAGATAGCAAGGTAATTTTCTGATGCTCATGAGCACATCAGGCACAAGAAGAAACATTGTTGGGATTTCCCAATCTCCATAGGCCCCCACTATGTTCCTGACATGAAAATTTGTAAATCTCTATCTTTTGAATGAGATGAATTCCATCTGCCAACTTACAACTTGATAAGAGCTCATTTTGATCCTATTGGTACTTACAGTCAAATAATAGGGAGACATTATGTGTATGAGCCACACATTGAGGACCACTGGGTAAAATGTGTAGATGACTATGAAGTCAGGATCTGTGACTATTTCTGGATGAGTTTGGAGTTGGCGCAGGCCACTTTGTCACTAAAAATCCCTCCAAAGGTGAAAGCAATTGACTACGAGGATATCTTAGATCCCATTTACAATCAGGATAAGGTATATGCCAGGGCTATTCTGAATGCAGAGGTGGATAGAGATGAAAATAATGATATCAAATTTAATGCTAGGCATGTCATCAAGGTAAAAAAGGCATGGATTGCTTGCCCATTTCATATGGACCCCGTACCAATGAAGCAACAACCAGAGAAGCCCTCCAAAGAGAAGAAGAAGAAAGGAGAGAAAGTGTTGAAACCACAATTTAAAAAGGTTGCACCCCTAAAACTAGAGACGGTTTACAGACATGAGCATCCTATAGTGTATAGTCTGGCTACTCATTCAAAGAAGGCCAAAACTAGAATAATAGGGAGCATAGCACCTCTAGATGTACCTTCTTCTAGTGGTCAAGTGTCTCCAAGTGCAACAAAGAAAACTAAGTTTAAGATAATAGGACCTAAGCTGGCTGGCATAATCAAAGGGAATGTTTACAAAAGAAAGAAAGGCTCAATGCCTACTCAAATGGACACCCTTTTAGAGGATGATGATGATGATATGGATCAAATACCCCTCAGTATAAGAACCTAGTCTTTAGGATCCATGAAGAAGAGAAGAGTAATGAGAGATGACCCAAAAGATGCCGAAGGGGGAACCTAAGCGGATCCCATAAATCTAGATTCTCTAGGGGTTGATGAATTTGATATCATAGACTTTGAAGGACTACATAGTTTCAAAGAGGCTAAACATTAGGTTCCTACTCAATTCACAAGTCCTCTTAGTAATATGGAAGAGTAAGTCCAACAAAAACCCCAAGAGCAAGTTGAGAAAGAGACAACTGAAGTAAAGAAGGAAACCACAGAGTTAGGTAAGGACTCTTATATTGGTGTCACTTTTGAGGAGGTAGTTGCAGAAGTCCCCTTGGTTTCACACATAGTTCCACCTCCACTTCTAACTATGCATAAAACTCTACTCCCACCTCCACATCAAATACCACCAACAACTCTGCTTCCACCTCCATTTCAGACCACTCCATTGCTAACTCCACCACCTCCACTAATGCCTACACCCACTCCCTTTGTTGCTCCTAATCCACCACCAATTTAGGATGAATGGTGCAGGAGCACCTACTCCTACTCCAGAGTCAACAAGAATTCCTATGAAGTCTAAGGTTTCACACTAAGGTCCTTGAGACCTTTAGTCATGCTTAGGATAGGAATTAGTATTGGGATCTCATTGTAAGGCCATAGTTCCAAGTTGGCATTTTATGAGCTATTGGTCATTTATGATCCAATAACCTAGGCATAGGTATTTTTCATGTTTTCTATGTTTGGATCCATTAGGGATCATCAAATTAAGGATAGGACCAATTTTGGTCACTAGATTTACAAGATAGCAAAATTGGCAAAGTTGCTATAAAAGTTGTCAAACAACTTTCAAGCAACTTCTAAAAGTTGTCATAGACTTGTAATTAACCTCCCAAATGGCTATTTGGTTCAAACCACTCATTTAACCATTGGGAGTATCCTATATTAGCCCTTATAGGTGGGTGATAGTATAGAGACATGTAATTTTGGCAACCAATCAATAAAATCAACCATTTTCCCTGTAAAACTTTTAGAACAGTGCTTGGTACGGACTAGTACAGATGTGTATGCATGAGATTTCAAGTTTGGAAGTTTTTTTGTTCAATCCACTCTGAGATGCAATTGGTTTTAGGATCTAATCTATTCTAGATCAAAAGTTATCTAAGTTTTTGTGTTGTAACTCGGATTGAGGGTTTCTCCAGTAGGTTTCACATAGGGCTCACTTGTTTGACCCTATTCCACCATGGGAATTTGATACCCCTTGGTGGAATGAATCCTTTATTTATATGCTTTCATAAAATGCAGGTTGGAGGTGGATTTCTACAAGGAGGAGAGTTTTCCACAAAGCCCTAGGTGTACAGGCCCATATGTGCACCTAAATTGTGACTTAGGACAGTCATGATAAAATCCGATTAGGGATTCTTCAAGACCCAAAACTTAGGATTTGAAACCCTTTCATATTCCTCCAAAGGATCCCATAATTAATATTGGAATTGGCTTGGAGGAAGAGACACTTGTAGTGCAAATTAGCCCTAATTAGGCCTATTAGCCTTGTCATAGAATTGGCCAAAACAATAACCTCCTTTTGGTTTCAAGTCCTAGTGCTTGGGCATGTTCCATAAACCCCAAAAGGGTATTATTATCCTTAATCAAATGCACTCCTTGTTTGGAAGGATTTTGAACTAGGCCCTAGATACTAGTTTCAAAAGGCTACAAGCCTAATCCTAGGATTGTGCAACAACATAACCTTGTGTGTTGTTCAATGGTGAAATAACCATTGGAACTAATAAAATAAGACCTAAACAGACCAGAGAAATGTTCATTAGCCACCCTTGGTCTAAATATTTAGTTCATAGGGTTTGAGTATCTATTTCCTTGAAGAGATCTCTTAGTGAATTCTTGTTTCTTGGTGCTTGGGACTTTGACAAGCCTAGTGATTAGGTTTTATTGTCTTGTAGGGTTGTGATAAACTGAAATCAAGTCCAACTTGATACTTGTGATAAGTATATCAGCACTAGACCTTGCGCCTTGGGTGTTGAGGAATTCAAACTTCACCAAATAGCTCATTGTTTGGAGGCTTCTGCTGACCACTGCTGCATCAAGTGGTATCAAAGCTATGTCTGATCCTGAGAATGAGGATATCCCTACAAGGGTTACAAATAGTGAGTTGGAAAAGATGGTGAGAGAGCAAAAGGCTTCAAATAAGGCCTTAACTAAGAGGCTTTAGGAACTTGAGAAGAAGCTTGATGACAAGGACAAAGATGAGTCTGAAAATAAAGAAGGGAGTGAAGAAGAGGAGGATGATCCTAATCAGCATATCCCTACAGACCAAAGACCTTTCATTGATTCTTTGAAGTCCATGGGAAGAAGAACCATGGAGGAGAAGATAGATTTTCTAGTTTTCAATGGCAAGATGAATGTTGATCTAGCCTTGGATTGGATAGAGACATTAACAACATTCTTTGAATGTGAAGATATACCTAAAAAGAAAAGGGTAAAGGTAGCAAGATCCAAGTTGAAGGGAGCAGCCCTAACTTGGTGGAACTTCATCCAAACAAAGAGGGTGAAGAATGGGAAGAACATGATCAATTCATGGAGTAAAATGATTGCATTGATCAAAGAGACATATGTACCTAAGGACTATGGGGTACAACTCCATAGGAGGAAGCAAAGTCTGAAACAAAAGGACATGGATGTAGGCTCATACACCAAGGAGTTCTTTAAATTGTGTATGAAGACCAATATGGCTGAAGATGAAGAGGAGAAGTTAGCAAGGTACATGAATGGCTTGAAAGTATCCATTCAAGAAGAGTTGAGTCTACACAACCCTACCACAGTCAATAGGTGTTATCAAATGGCACTTAAGGTAGTGGAAAAGTGGAAGAGAAAACAAGATTTTGGCAAAGGAAAGAGCAATGATAGTGCGAAGATTTTTAGAGGCAAAAACAACTCTTGGAACAAGGGACAAAGTAGTGGTAGCAGCAGCAAGACCCCTGACCAAGGAGATAAAGAGAATAGTGACTCTAATTCAAGAGGAAAATATAGAGGAAGAAGGCCTTTCAATAGAGGAAGGACAAATTCAGGAAGAGGCAATGGACCATTGAAGTGTTTTTATTGCAACCAATTGGGACATCATGCAGGAAGGTGCCCTGAGAAGAGAAATAATAACCAAGATGAGAGGAGAGCACAACTTGTCCAAGAAGATAAACAAGAGGACAATGTTGATGCTAGAGACTTGGAACTAGAAGAGGGAGTGTATCTAATGATGAGGCAGGTCTTCCTTCAAGTACCACAAGCCCAAGAGCCTCCGCAAAGAAAGAATCTCTTCAGGACAAAGATCAAGTGCTATGGAAAGGTATGCAATCTTCTTATATATTCTGGTTCAACTAAAAATCTTGTGTCTTGTGAAATGGTTTAGAAATTAAGCTTTCCTAAGAAACCACACCCTTGCCCCTATCATGTTTCATGGTTAACCAAAGGCCAACAAACTCTAGTCATAGAACAAGCTTGGATAGATTTTTCTATTGCTAACTTCAAGGACAAGGTCCTTTGTGATGTTGTTGAGATGGATGCAGCCCACATCCTTCTAGGCAGGCCTTAGAAATTTGATGTTCATGCTACCCACCATTATAGGAAGAACACCTACTCCATCTCCAAAGATGGAAAGACCTTCACTATGAAGCCCCTACCGGATAGCAAAACTAAAAAGGAACCCACTGTGATTATCATGGGGGAAAAGGAGATGTTGAAAACCTTGAAAGAATCTGATATTGAACCATTTGTCCTAATTTCTAAACCCAAAGATAACATCAGGTCTATTCAAGAAGAGCCCATGCCAAATGAAGTCAAAAATCTACTACAAAAGTATAAAGAAGTCACTATTAGTGACCTGCCCTCTACCCTCCCTCCCATTAGGGACATTAGCCATCAAATAGACCTCATACCAAGCTCATCCCTACCTAATAAGGCACCATACAAAATGAATCCATTGCAGTATGCAGAGATTGCAAAATAGGTCACTGAATTTTTGGAAAGAGGGCTCATTCAAAAGAGTCTCAGTCCTTGTGTTGTACCCTTAGTCTTGGCCCCTAAAAAGGATGGCAAATGGAGGTTATGCATTGATAGTAGGGCCCTAAACAAAATCACAATAAGGTATAGATTTCCCATGCCAAGGATTGAAGACCTACTGGATCAACTAGGTGGTGCTTGCTACTTCACCAAGATAGACTTAAAGTCTGGTTACCATCAAATTAGAATCAAGCTCGAAGATGAATGGAAAACAGCATTCAAGACTACTAAAGGTTTTTTTGAATTGTTAGTAATGCCCTTTGGTTTAAGCAATGCCCCCAACACTTTTGTGAGGCTTATGAATGAGATATTCATAGATTTTATTGGAAAATTTGTTGTTATTTACCTTGATGACATACTAATATTTAGTCATAGCAAGGAAGACCATCTTGATCATGTGGAACAAGTACTAAGAAGACTCCATCAGCACAAGTTGGTAATCAACTTGGAAAAATGCATGTTTATGAGAAACGAACTTGTATTCCTAGGTTTTGTGATCTCACAAGGTACTCTCAAGATGGATCCTAAGAAGGTAGATGCAATCATTAATTGGCCTCCACCAAAGAATCAAGGTGATGTGAGGAGCTTCCATGGGCTTGAAACATTTTATAGGAAGTTTATAAAAAATTTCAGTCATGTGTGTGCACCAATGCTTGAAACAATCAAAGATGGAAAGAAGACTAAGTTTGCATGGACAAATGAAGCCAATGATGCATTTCAATACTTAAAGAATAGAGTCTCTCAATACCCTATCTTGGTCCTCCCTAATTTCAAGAAATTCTTCACTATGGAGACAGATGCAAGTAATTTGGCTATAGGGGCAGTCCTAAGCCAAGAAGGCAAGGTAGTTGCTTTGTTTTCTAAGACATTGAATGGGGCCAAGAGGAAGTATTCCACCTATGACCTAGAGCTTTATGCCATGGTCCAAGCCCTCAAGAAATGGAGGCACTACTTGATCCCAAAAGAGTTTTTAGTCTACACTAATAGCCATGCGCTAAGCTTCCTTAATTCACAAGAAAAAATTTCAGTCAGGCATCTTAAATGGGTAGAGAAATTGTAGGCCTATGCCTTCAACATTAAGCATAAAAAGGGTGTAGAAAACAATGTTGTTGATGCACTTAGTAGGAGGATTGGTCTGGTTGAAGAAGTTCAACTACAAAGTGTGGGAATTGAGTTCGTCAAGCACTTGTACCTAGATGACCCTGATTTTTCAAAGATATATCAGATTTGTATAAAAATGGAGGGCAGATATCATACTGATTTTTCTAAATATTTGATTCAGAATGGCCTTCTCTTCAAGGGAGCACAAATATGCATACCCAAGTGTTCAATGAGAGAAAAAATAATTAGAGAAAAGCATTGTGGTGGCCTAGGAGGTCACTTTGGCATTGACAAAACAACAGACATGGTAAAGAGGAGTTATTTTTGGCCCAAGTTGAACAATGAGGTCAAAATTTTTATTGAAACTTGTACAATCTGCCAGCAAGCTAAGGGAATGACAACAAATCAAGGGCTCTACAAAACCTTACCAATCCCTTCAAGGCCTTGGGAATCCATTTCAATGGATTTTGTAATGGGACTACCTAAAACCAAGCAAGGATTTGATAGTGTGTTTTTCACAGTGGATAGGTTCAGCAAAATGGGCCACTTTGTGCCATGCAACAGCACAAATGATGCATCTCATATAGCCAATCTCTTCTTCAAGGAAGTAGTTAGAATTCATGGCTTACCTCAAACAATTGTATCAAATATAGATGTAAAGTTTCAAGGGCATTTTTAAAGGACACTCTTCAAGAAGTTGGGTACAAATCTCACCTATAGCTCTGCCTATCACCCTCAAATAGATGGGTAGATTGAGGTAGTAAATAGGTCCCTAGGTAATCTTTTAAGATGTCTAACCAAGCAATATTCACAAAGTTGGGATACCATTCTGCCCCAAGCAGAGTTTGCCTTCAATGACTCAATAAATAGGTCAACTGGCAAGACTCCATTTCAAATAGTGTATGGTTTGCACCCCAAGGGACCATTACATCTGATGGAACTCCCATCTAATTTTAGAATTAGTGCACAAGGCCAAGAATTGGCCGAACTCATCAACAAGGTACAACAGCAAGTGAAGGAAACCCTACAAAAGTCTAGTTTGAAATATAAAGAAAATTTTGGCAAGAGAAGGAGAGAGGTCCATTTCAAAATAGGGGATAGGGTTTGGCCTTTTCTAAGGAAGGAGGGACTACCTAAGGGTAGATACTCCAAGCTACAAATGAAGAAAGTAGGCCCCTGTAGCATACTAAACAAAATAGGTGACAATGCCTATGAGATATCCCTTCCTCCAACATTGCAGATCTCTCCAATCTTCAACATTGCAGACCTCACACCATATAAAGTTATAGCAGGTCCAAGCAATGAGCAGGGTAAGGACACAAGCATTAAGGATGAATATTATATCATTGATCTTCCACAAAGCAAACCGGTGGAGATTGAAAAAAATTTAGACTCCAAACTACTCAAGTAGACCAGATCAAGGAAGTACATGCAGTAGTTAGTAAAATGGAAGGGCCTACCAAAGATTGATGCTACATGGCTGACCGAGGATCAAATACAGCAGCATGGGACCTCGGTAGAGAAGCTATACTCAAGTAGGGACTTGAGTTTTAAAATTCAAGGGGAGTATGGTGCAGGAGCACCTACTCCTCCTCTAGATTCAACAGGCATTCCTATGAAGTCTAAGGTTTCAAACTAAGGTCCTTGAGACCTCTAGTCATGCTTAGGATAGGAATTAGTATTGGGATCTCATTGTAAGGCCATAGTTCCAAGTTGGCATTTTATGAGCCCTTGGTCTAACTATTGGTCATTTATGATCCAATAACCTAGGAATAGGAATTTTTCATATTTTCTATGTTTGGATCCATTAGGGATCATCAAATTTTGGTCACTAGATTTACAAGATAGCAAAATTGGCAAAGTTGTTATAAAAGTTGTCAAACAACTTTCAAGCAACTTCTAAAAGTTGTCATAAACTTGTAATTAACCTCCCAAATGGCTATTTGGTTCAAACCACTCATTTAACCATTGGGAGTATCCTATATTATCCCTTATAGGTGGGTGATAGGATAGAGACATGTAATTTTGGCAACCAATCAATAAAATCAACCATTTTCCCTGTAAAACCTTGAGAATGGTGCTTGGTATGGATTGGTACAGATGTGTATGCATGAGAGTTTGAGTTTGGAAGTTTTTGTGTTCAATCCACTCTCAGATGCAACTATTTTTAGGATCTAATCTATTCTAGATCAAAAGTTATCTAAGTTTTTGTGTTGTAACCCAAATTGAGGGTTTCTCCAACAGGTTTCACATAGGACTCGCTTGTTTGACCCTATTCCACCATGGGAATTTGATGCCCCTTGGTGGAATGCATCCTTTATTTATATGCTTTCATAAAATTTAGGTTGGAGGTGGAGTTCTATAGGGAGGAGAGTTTTCCACAAAGCCCTAGGTGTACAGGCCCATATGTGCACCTAAACTGTGACTTAGGACAGTCATGATAAAATCCGATTGGGGATTCTTCAAGACCCAAAACTTAGGATTTGAAACCCTTTCATATTCCCCCAAAGGATCCTATAATTAATCTTGGCATTGGCTTGGAGGAAGAGACACTTGTAGTGCAAATTAGCCCTGATTAGGCCTATTAACCCTATCATAGAATTGGCCAAAACAATAACCTCCTTTTGGTTTCAAGTCCTAGTGCTTGGGCATGTTCCATGAACCCCAAAAGGGTATCAGGATCCTCAATCAGATGCACTCATTGTTTGGAAATATTTTGAACTAGGCACTAGATACTAGTTTCAAAAGGCTACAAGCCTAATCCTAGGATTGTGCAGCAGCATAACCTTGTGTGTTGTTCAATGGTGAAAGAACCATTGGAACTAATAAAATAGGACCTAAATAGGCTAGAGCAATGTTCATTAGCCACCCTTAGTCTTAGTATTCAGTTCATAGGGTTTGATTATCTATTTCCTTGAAGAGATCTCTTAGTGAATTCTTGTTTCTTGGTGCTTGGGACTTTGACAAGCCTAGTGATTAGGTGTTATTGTCTTGTAGGGTTGTGATAACCTAAAATCAAGTCCTCCTTGATACTTGTGATAAGTATATTAGCACTAGACCTTGCACCTTGGGTGTTGAGGAATTCAAACTTCACCAAATAGCTCATTGTTTGGAGGCTTCTGCTAACCACTGCTGCATCAATGAAGCAGTAGCTCAAGGGCCTCAAGAGCTGGAGAAAGAAATAGAGATAGCTTTTGAGGAGATGGAAGAAGAAAATGCGAGATCAGAAGATCCACTCAATATGGAAGAGTAGATAGCTAAAGAAGAGCAAGTAGCTGAGGAAGAGCAGACAACTAAGGAGGGTGAGTTGAAAGTGATGGAAGAACAAGAAATAAGAGGAGAAGAGGAGAGCCATGAAGAAATAGATATAGAATACCAAGATACTACCTCAACTCTATCAGCTCCCTACAAGCCCCTCAATGCTTTCTCCAAACCCACTTGGTTCACGACGGAGATCCAACCAAGGACAAGGGTATACACTGATGATGAGATAGATATGGTAGCTTTAGGGAAAGCATTCCATAGGCTAGACCCAACACCCAAGAAAGGACACTGTCATATGTCACTCAAGATCAGGCAAGAAGATGGAAGGCTCAAGTAGTGGTTCCCACAATGAGCATCAATACAGCTGAGATTACTCCTAATGACTACGTACTAGATGAGGTAGATTTGGGAGAGCCAACCAAAGAGGGGAGTAAAACAAAGCTATGAAGATATTAATTCTCAAGACAATGGGTCTCATTCACCCTAATAACCCTGAGGCCTCATTATAGGCCATTTTGGAGAAGAGGGGTGAAATAAATACAAACATTTCACATTCTTTTGTATAGGCTTGTGTAGACTAGAAGGAAGATTTTGAACAGTTCGCAAAGGTGTCTCTAAAGAAGATTCTAAGGCCTTTATGAGGTATTCTTCAGGGAATCGCATCCTTAGTGGAGATCATGAGTGAAGAAGACATTTTAGAGGAGAAAATTCTGAAGTGGTGAAAGGTATTGGAGTATCTCGTGGTAATAACGAAGTAGCGCTTCCAAGTTTTGGTTAAGATATATGAAGGGTTAGAGCTAGACAATTTTGAGGAATGGATCTAGGAGATAACAGGAGCTCTGACTATTTTTGAATAGGTACTCAAAAGGATGGACAAAAGGAGGGATGATAGTCTACTTCTTGTAACGGAGTTACATGAGTTCTTTGACGAATTGGACTTAGATTTTTATGATGAGGATGATAAGAAAATAATGAATTCTATGAACCCCATCATAAACCAGTATCTAGGTATATTCAAAGGAGTTAAGACAAAGGAGGACCTCCAACAGATGTTCTATCAAAAGGAAGAAATTTAGAAAATGATCTCTTGGGAAGAGGAGATACAGGGGTTCACATTGGAGTTGGTAACCTTTCGAGATAGCCAAAAAGAGATCCTTGAAGGGGTCAAAATGGTTTACTTTGAAGAGGTACTTGAGATTATGGATAGGTTCTGAAAGGCACATCCAAAAGTACTCCCTGGTCAGTGAGCATCCAGTTCATACTAAGTCAAATTTTGGTGCAGAGAAAAGTAGTTTTGTACTTAGCCATTTTTGCATAGCCTATGTTTTGGCCTTTCGGCCTCCGAAAGTCCGAAGTGAAAAATTTGGAAAAAGAAGACTTGACACTTAGTCATTTTTGGAGCTTGGGTTTTTTGGACCAACTGTCAAGATTTGTCTATTTTTTGGCACATCTTCCGTTGAACTCCAGTTGTCTCAAACTTGATTTTTCAGTCAACTGTGCCTCTTTTATGGGATCATTACTGCATGATTTTGGGATCTCTTTCAGTTGATTCCATATGGAGGAGTTGCAACCAAGGATTAAGGGAAGGATCGTGAAGTTATATGAAGACCATGCGCGAGTTCCAGCCTCATTTTGAGATGATTTATGCATGATTTGTTCTAGTTTTTGTAATGCACGAGGTTTAATTCCATTCTAGGGTAGTTAAACTTATTCTTAGAAGTAGTTTCCTTGATGTAATATTTAGTTTAGATTTTATTTTTGAATTTCATGTAGTCAAAACCCTAGCTACAAAAATAAGAGCAAAACTCTATAAATTGTAATAACATAATGTAATGAGGGTCGATTTGATCATTAATGTAATACATATAGTTGGTGCTTCATTCATAGTGTGATATTTCTGCTATCTATGAGAAATTTTTAAATGTGTGATTTTGTCATTCATTTATTTCAAAGAGCCAATTGATTGTTTGATGATTTCAAATCTATGATTCTTAGTTCGGTGTTTGCTAGTATTACATTGCTTTGTTGTGATGAATTATCAAGAAGATTATTATTTTGGTGCTTAAAGATTAACTTGTCTCACGTGTGCGCACATCTATGGTGGCTTTGTGATTTGATGAGTTTTGGCTTATCATACATTTGCATTTGTCTCATTCCACTAATTATCACATCCATATAGCTAAAGATTGTGATTTATTCTGATCTTTGTTTTGTGGGTTTCCTCATCTTCTTGGTCTTTTAATTCACAAAGTGGTGTGATATTGGTTTATGTCCATTAGTTTATTTTCGACAATTTCCTTTAAATTCTTGTTACCCTACTTTTTACCCTCTTTGAAAAATCATTTTTAGTAGATTAATTAGATTAATATTGCTTTTATTTTTAAATCTAAAAATCCAAAAAGAGAAACATCGTGGTATCCTAAAGTTTGTTTTGCAGTCTTCCTTGAGATACAAAATAGAAAAGACCTCCTTGTTAACAAATTCACATTTGTCTTCCATTGAGCTAGCCAAGCAGTTGAGACCCAGCCCAGAAGGAACCTTGAGATTGATTCCATCAATCTTCCAAGAGGGGAATTTTCTCGCGTAAATTCCTAGGCGTTGTCTTGTGTAAACATGATCCTCAACAGTATGCTTGCACTAAGATAAAATGACATGCATCCTTATGGTGGGAATGTCTACATATAATTTGAAATAGACCTTGGGAAAGGATGGTGAATAATTTAAAAGATAAGTTTTTTGACAAAGGAATACCAAGTATGTCTATTGAGAAAGTTGTAGAACTTGAAGCAAAGAGACCTAAGTGTTAAGATTTATATTGAGGAGTTCATCAAGTTGAACATCTGATCTTGTCATATGGATGATGAGGTTGAACAATTTTTTGACTACCTTAATGGTTTGAAGATATCCATACAAGATGAAATCATCTTGTTGCATATCAGGAGTTTGGAAGAGGCTTACAAGTGGGCCTTAAAGGATTAAGAGAAGCTGAATAGAAGGCATGAGTAGAGACAAAGAGGTAGAGTAAGAAGATTTAAAAG
Source organism: Chamaecyparis obtusa (assembly GCA_027943335.1). Lineage (NCBI taxonomy): Eukaryota > Viridiplantae > Streptophyta > Pinopsida > Cupressales > Cupressaceae > Chamaecyparis > Chamaecyparis obtusa. The sequence goes on from BSBK01003031.1 coordinate 548,663, forward strand.
AGGTAGAGGTAGATCTTCTATTTATCAGGACAAACTTGAGTCTAAAGTTAAGGGAAATGATCATTATAGGAGGAATGACAAGATTTCCTACCAAAATAAAGGAAAAGGTAGTGGGGAAAGGAGGAAGTTCAGTGACACTTGTTTCAAATATGGTGAAGTAGGACACAAATCCTTTGAATGAAAGCAAGGTAACTTTGATAAGAAGTTAGAAAGTAGTAGGAGGATAAAATTTTCTGATGAAGAATCCACCAATTTAGTAAAAAAAAATCAAGTATAAGAAGGTACAACCTTGATGACTAGGAGAGTCCTATACCATTGAGAATTAGAGAAGGAATCAATACAAAGGAAGAATTTATTTAGAACCAAATGTAAGGAACAAAACAAGATCTGTAACATTGCCATTGATAGTGGAAGTTTTGATAATCTTTATTTAGAGGACTTGGTTGTTAAATTGAAGTTGCAAAGGTTAAAGCATCCTAAACCCTATCATATTGCATGAATACAAGATGAAAACAATGTACTAGTAAGTGAACAATGCCTAGTTAAATTCAAGATTGGGAAGTATTATGATGAGGTTTTATGTGATATTATGCCTATGGATGTGTGTCATATATTGTTGGGTAGGCCATGGTTGTATGATAGGAAAGCTATGCATGATTGTAGAAGGAATATTTACACTATTGTTGCTAATGGGATTAAAAAAAAGTGTTACCTTTAGAGAAACCTCTTAAGATTGAAGTATGTACAAGTACAAGAATTTGTCTAGTGGGTCACAGGAAGTTTTTGGATGGCCATGAAGCATAATAATATGTGTGTGTTTTAGTACTTAAGGATTCTAAGGAGAAATTATTTGTAGAAGAACATTTTGAAGCAATCACTAGATTGTTGAATGAGTAAGTTGATATCATATCAGATAATGTTCCAAATAGATTACCGCTGGTGAGCAATATTAGTCATTGTATGGATTTGATACCAAGGGATAGTCTGCCTAATAAAGCATCTTATAGGATGATTGCAGTAGAGAATGAATAACTCAATAGGAAGGTGCAAGATTTTTTGTAGAGAGGGTTGATCTATGAAATTATGAGTCCAAGTTTTGTGCCTACAGTGTTAGCACCTAAGAAATATGGACAATGGAGGATGTGTACTGATTCTGGAGCCATCAACTAGATTACCATTAAGTCTCAATTTCTTTTGCCAAGGATGGATGATTTTATGGATTGTTTAGGTGGAGATAAGTATTTCACCAATATATAATTGAAGAGTGGATATCATCATATTAGAATCAGAGAAGGAAATGAGTGGAAAACTACATTTAAGATGAATGAAGGATTGTATGAGTGGTGGGTAACGCCTTTTGGATTGTCTAATGTACCTATTACTTTCATGAGGTTAATGAATAAATTCTTGAATGAATTATTGGGTAAGTATGTCATTGTATATTTGGATGATATCTTCATTTACATTAAGAAAAAAGAGGAGCACTTGATGCATGTTAACCAAGTATTGTAGAGGTTGAGAAAAGAGAAGTTGTTGATAAACATCAAGAAGTGTACTTTCATGAAAGAGGATTTAGTATACTTGGGATTTGTAATATTTGTTGAAGGATTGAAGATGCATCCTAAGAAATTGAAAACCATTTTTGAGTGGCCTATACCAGTGAAAGTTGGAGAGGTAAGATCATTTCATGGGTTAGTTATTTTTACAGCAAGTTCATTAGAAACTTTAGTGTAATATGTGGACCGATGACTGAAACTATGATAGAAGATAGGAAGGAGTTCAAATAGACACATAGAGAACAAAGGAGCTTTGAATTTTTCAAGCAGAAGGTGGTAGAACAACTAGTATTAGCTTTACCTAATTTCAATAGGGTATTTCAAATAGACTGTGATGCTAGTGGAAATGCAATTTGAGTTGGCTTGAGTCAAGAAGGGAGACATATTACTTATTTTAGTGAGAAGTTTAATGATGCTAAAAGAAGGTATTTAGTGTATGATTAGGAATTCTATGCTATAATTCAGGCTTTGAGGAAATGGAGACATTATTTGTTACCTAGGGAGTTTGTACTATATACTAATCATCAAGCATTGAAGTATCTGAGTAGCTAGGGTAAGTTGATTCAGAGATATAAGATGGATTGATTTTATGCAGAGTTATACATTTGTGATGAAACATAAGAGTGGTGTGTCAAATAAATTTGTTGATTATTTCTGTAGGAGAAGGACTTTGTTGGCTGAAATAAAAATTATAGTGTTGGGGTTTGATGAATTGAAGGTATTGTATGAAAAAGATCTGAACATCAGTGAACCTTTGAAAGCTTGTAAAGAACCTATTGTTTCAAATAGAAGTAAGTGTAGAAACCTAAAAATGGTTCACACCTTGTGTCCTATTTTAACATGTATTCTATCATGTGTCATTCCTCATTTGATCAGTTACTAAAATTTCCCTCATTTCACATCATAACCTCAATTCCTTTGGTCGAATTGATCAAACTAAATCATCATTGAAACATTCCTAATCATTCTTAACCCAACCCTAAATATTCCTAATCATTCCTAATAATTCCTAAACTAATCCTAAGCATTCCCAATTGTTCCTAAACGTTCCTAAACTGATCCTAATTATTCCTAAACTATGTCAAACCTTCCTAAATTAGTTCAAATCAATCCCAATCAGTCCTAATCAGTTCAAGACCATTTCAAGCACATTAGACCATTTCCAATTAAATCCAATATAATTTTCCAAGTTCGTCAACACTATTTCATCATTGTCAATCAGCCTAATAGCATTGTCAAAGATCATTGATGATATTTTATTGTCACCCTCAATCATGCACATTGTCAGAGTTCAGTGATGTTGTGGCATTCTCTAATTAGTTTGAAATCATCAAGATCGATTCAAACTTTAATCAAATAATTCAAGGTCAGTCCCTTTTTTATCCTATGTCATCAATTCATCCAATATTTTTTACTAATTTGTCCCCTTGGGATAGATAACCTATAGTTTATCCCCTTTTTATTAATCTATTTATTATATTAATTCATGTATCCTAAGTCTTCCATAATTAATTAATTTTATATTAGTTAATTGTTCCCTTTTCCATGAAATTTTTAATTTTTAATTCCTAATTCCTAATTTTTCCTTTTGGTGGGAATTAATGAGTTTATAAATTCAAAAATTCATTCCCCCTAATTGTGCTTCCAATCCCTATAATTGTGCTTCATGATTTCTTACATCTTTCCCTACGCATTTCTCCACTAATTTGGCCTCTAATTTCCTATTAATTTTCCTCCACCTTCTCTTCCACTTTGTCCTTAATTTTTGCATTGATTTATCCATTCCAAATTTTGCATTCGATTTGTCATAATTATGACAATCTTCCAATTTGCACTCTCATTTCCAAATCTGCATTTTGGTCTCCAATTCCTATAAATTGAGATCAAATTTATCAATCCCAACTAACCATCTTCTTTCATATATTCTCATCATCATTATAGTCATATTATCAACATCTTTCTTTTATTGTGTCTATATGGGAGCTACATCAACTATTTTAGTGAAGCAACAAAAAGCAAAATTATCAAATTCAAGGAATTTTGTTTATATTTTACATTTCTTTGTCTCAATTTCTTTTGTGTTTTGATAGGATGGTTTTGCATACTTTAAATTTTTATGATTCCTCTTGTGTGCTTATTTTTCTAGACAAGGTATACCTTTTCAAACATAAATTTTTGACCCAAACATCATACCCTTCAAGACAAGAGACCCAAGCACCTTATGACACAAACATCATGTATCCTTTAAGACAAGAGACCCAAACACCTTATGACACAAGAACCGTGTACCCCTCAAGACAAGAGATCCAAACACATGTTGAGACAAGATAAATGATAATCTCACATGATCAAACACATCAAATAAAAAAATTAATCTTGTCGAAAAACAAATCAAACTGCTAAAAAGACTAGAAGAGATACAAACAAATTATGTAAATGTCCAAAAGATAGTTTGGGTAAAATTAAGTACATTAAAGCTATCATTGAACAATGAAAAATACCAATACTTCATTCACAACTAGATGAAGAAAAGCCCAACCTCAACTAAGAACAACAAAATCATGTCCAAGAAAAAAATTCAATGAAGTCCTAGATCATGCTCAATTCAATCAAATTTCAAGTCAAATTCCATGCAATCAAATTTCAAATCAATCATTTAACCAAGTTTCAAATCAAAGTTTTCAACCAAATCATGGTGTATTCAATAGGGACCTCCACCTAATTATCAACCAATCTTTTTTCCAATGCAACCAAGTGGTCCTCAAGCTATTTCATAGCCTATTGTACCCATCATGCAATCAATTCAACCAATTCCAAGGTCACAAAATTGTTTTCCTTCAAGAATATTGCATGTTGAAGATAATTATTCTATGTCCTCAAATCCACCTCCAAGGTTTTCCCAAATGAACACAAATACAAATACGTCATCTTTTCAATATGAATCAAGCATGATAAATGATCAACCTTTTGTGAGACATCTTCTTGTTGGAGTATTTTTTAGGGTTTTCTGAGAAGGATCATTTGTTTTTTTCAAATATTCAGAATCATGCCTATGTCTACAAACATTTTCCAAAAGAAGTTGACTCTTAAGGTCACCATGTGCAAAAATTTCCTGCATACCGTTGCCCTAGGTCTTGGTTGTTTTTGGTAGGGTTTTATCATTGAAATTTTCTTAAAGGTGCCCTTAATTTCTTGTTACTTTTCTGGGCACTTAAACTTTCATATATGCACGTGGTAATTTCATCTTCCTTAGTGTTCACTGAGTCTCATGATAAATTTGTTAAGTCCTTTTTCATTCAGTGAACAAGCCAAAAGCCTCAGATTTCATTCTATCTTATTCAGTCGTATAATCTCCAATTAAGTCATGGAAGTTAATGATTTCATTTGGTGATCTAACGATAGTTCTATGTCCAGTTCTCATGATTCCTAGCAATTTTCTTAAAACATCTAGCGACCCAACACAGTAGTTTTCTCCCATTTGCTTAACATGACGGTGAAATTCTAAAATGTTCAGCGATCAAGCGTAGGTCATTGATGCAATTCTTGATCAATGGTTTTCATTATATCTCAAGCATGCATTTGCAGTTAGTGATAGATTTGGAGATTCAGCAGGGCCGTTATCTCATAATCTCTAAGTTTTGGTGGTTAGTAAGAAATAATTCAGCGATCAAGAAAATGGAGTGCTCACTTGATCTCTAAGACCTAGCAGTTAAGTGTGGAACATATGGCGATTTAGTGATAAGCTTATAGAAGGGTGTTAATTTCTTCAGTCACGTGATCTCTAGATATTAGTTAACAGTTAAAACAAGGCATTCAGTGATTTAGCAAACACAGTGTTTGCTTAATCTCATGAACTTGGCAGTTAGAGACTTTGTATCCAGCGATCCCTGACAAAAGGAAAGTTAATTGTTGTCTAGTTATCTCATAATAAAATAGTCAAGTCCCAAGGAATTAAGCAATTCAGTGAGAGCCATACATAATGTAAAAGATCAATGAATGGGGTTCAATATCAAGATTAGACCAAGAGTAAGGAATTTATCTAGCGATTCAAAGATAATGGTATTCGCTAAGTCGCATAATATAACCAAGGTTAGTAAAGATATTCAAAGATCATGAGAACATAGTTTTTGTTCAATCTCAAGATTAAACTTGAGTTAAGAAAATCAATCAGAGATCATGAGAATGCTTTCAGTCGCTTGATCCCATGATGTAACTAAAGGTAAAAAAATGATATGGAGATTGCACAAACACATTTAGTCATTAAATCTGAAAAAAGGATTGTGAAAAAAGGATTGTGGTCAAGTTAAAGTTTATGAGATTTGGAGGAAGCTTTCAATCGCTAGATCATGAGATCAAATGTGAGTTAAAGAAAAGGTTTGAAAGTTATATGAGGACTGTTGATATAGAAAAGATCAAACGATGGTCACTCAATCTCCTAATAAGACCATGAGTTAAGAAAACATCTCGAGATCAAGAGAAACCTTCAGTCACTTGATCTTTGAATTAAATCACAGTTAAGAAAATCATTTTGAGATCAAAAGAAACCTTTAGTCACTTGATCTCCGAATAGGTCCTGGTTAAGTTCTCATTAATGAAAAAGAGAAAAGAGTTGTTATTACGTGGAAAGGTACTCTGCCAGGATGGAAAAAGTGAAAAAGCCACCCAATCAGATCATAATTGAGGATTTTTTTAGTACTTGAGGGTTTGAAAAGATGACACATTAATCATTCTTGTTTTTTTCTTCTTTATGATTTTTAAATGTAAATTGTCAACATCTCACATTATGGCTACCTCTATTTCAAATTTGTTGTGTAGAGTTCATTGTTGAGATGACTCAGGAAATATTTGCAGCAATCTTGATAATTGCTATGCATTAAATGATCAATGATATATAGACAAGACTTTCTTGCATCTACACTTAATAGTTTTTCAGAGAGAAATTGAGAATTCTGAGAAATTGTAGGCTGAAATTTGCATAGAAGATTTGTAGAGCTGAGTTTTAATTAGAATTAATAAGATGTGTCAACTAGAATCAAGATGAGCTTCATCCAGTGAGGAAGAAAATGAACAAGCAGGTCAGGATAAAGGAAAGCCTAATTATTCAAAAGAGTTTATGGCAATGCTCCTAGGATCTAGCCAAAACAAGAAGGTTAGTGATGAGATTTTTCTTGATTATATGTCTGAATGTAGAGACCCTATCACCCCAGATTGTTCAGGCTATATGTTGTTTACTTATTTCTATAATAACCATTTTAGATCAATTCATGTCTCCAATGCATGGACCCTAGGAATGGCAAAGATAATTGTTCTTGATGTCTTCTTAGATGTTGACCTAATGAATGAGTTAGCTAGACTTTATGACCCTATATCAAAGACTATTAGAAAGAGTGACCACTCAGCCCTAGTATCTCTTGATAGGGGATCCTTAATGAAGGCTTTGAATTTTTATTCCTCATCTTCTACATAAATTAAAATTAGAAAAGAGAAAGAGAAGTATAAAAGTCAATTAGGGCTTGTGAAAACCTAGATAGCCAGGCATATCCCTAGGACTAGAAAATACATTTCCCCTCTCCCAGCACACATTAATGCTCCCTATGAGTTCAAAATATTTCATTTCTATGTGAAATATCTAGCATATGGGCTATGTCTAGTCTTAGGGATGGATGGAGATGTAGAGAAGATGCCAACAAATTTAATAATGATAATCCTGGACATCCATAACTCAGATGCCAATACTAACTATGATTGCATTTAGTATGTAATTGATAGAATACATGAAGGCCTAATTATGATCAAAGAGGACAAGAGGCCTATGAAATTCATGCATTATTCCCTCTTGATGCATCTCATTTTTAATTATAATGTTAACAGTTTAGATGGGCATATGCTTAGACCAAGGATGATGTTTGGGGGATAGCCTAATCCTGTGCAACTATGGTTGAGAGTGTGGAACTACACTTCAAATGAGAATGATTTCTATGCTTTCCAAAATTGGATAGTGTTGCCAATTTTAAATATGTTGGGAAAAAATATAACAAGTCTACCACTTAGGATGCTGAGGCTTCTTAGGCCTAAGAAGTTTTTGGACAAGTGGAAGATGGGTCACAACTGGGGTGACTTTTACTTGGGCAAGAATTACACACTAATAAGAGTCTATGGTTGCCCATAGTCCCTACACATACTCCCAAAGTATGTGCCACCTAGGGTTTCCCTGTTGGAATTCTTATGGCAACTGATCTGTACTAACAAAGAGCACTTGGAACCACATAGGAAGGGGACTTTTACTCCTAGGGAATTTAGAATATCAAGCTTCCTGGCTGGGAAAAGAGCATTACCATAGATTAGTGCATGGTTGTATCATTTCAGGATAGCCTCTAGTGTGTATAGGTATGTTGATTTTGAGGGTTTTATGAAAGAAGCCAAGTTGAAACTCATTCCCCACATCAGTGCTATCAGAGTCCATGAGGGATGCGATGATGAAGATGTGACAAGAAATGTGTTGGATGAGGATGAGATTGGGAGAAGAATGACGACATTATATGACTTATTGAATTTGGAGGCTCAAGTTATAAAGGTTGGAATTGCCTTTGGATGATTTTTTCTTGACCTCCCATATTTGAAGAGAATAGATAGAATGGTGGAGATGTATGATACTCTCTCCAACCAATTAGAGGCTCAGCTTGAAGAAAAGCTAGATGTAAAACAAGACTATTCTTCTTCATACTACGAGGAATACACGGATGATCCACAAGAAGGCGATAGCCAGGAAACTAGTCAAATGTGGAATGCTCTTAGTACCAGGGTGAGATTTGACATCAGCCTTCCTAATTGATCAGATTAGAAGGAAACCTGAGGGTAGTCTTTCCCATGAGACCTAGGTTGGAGATATGATCAAAGGATGTGGGTATAACCCCAAATCTCAAGCTTTGGCAATGTGGTCTCTTGCACCAAGAATTCAGAAGCCTTCCCTAGTCAGCATAGAGGAAAAAATGCAGCGGAAAAAGATCACCTAGATTATCCAAAACACCAGTGATCTTGAGGTGTCTAAAGAAGTAACTCATTTTGCCCATCTGAATGAGGCTAAGACAGCTCAACTATCAAATAGATATGCAAAAAAATTTGATGATACTATTACCATAGCAAAGGACAGAGACAAAGGACTAATGAAAATAAAAAACATTATAGGATGAGCTTGCAAAAGAAAAAGCTAATCTTGAAGAGGCCTCTAAGACATCTCCTCCTCCAATCCTACATATTGAAGCTATAGTACAATCAGTGGACAAAATTCTTATTAAGGCAGCAAAAGACTTAGAGAAGAACAAGTTAGATATATCCCTCAAAGTACTCTCTGATATCAAACAACATGGGTATGAGGTAATTAAAGGTAAAATGGACTTAGTCCATAATTTATATTCTATGTTACAGAGAACAAATGATAGTATCAAAGATGCTATGGCTACTTTAGAGCCACTTTTCAGCATTTGGCTAGCAAAGGGGCCCTGTTTGAAAGACTTGAGTTACTACAACCACATAGGACAAATATTCTAGAGTTAGTTGTTGAGGTAAGGGTGAAGATAGAATGAATTGGTGCAACTTGGGGATTTTTTTAAGGCAAGGCAAATCATGTAAGAGCCAAAATGGATATGTTTGGCCCAAATTTTAGCAAGTACCTCCCTCTAATTTGCAAAAATGATGGTAACATCATAGGAGTCTAGAAATGGAAGTCAAGTATGAGTGAGTTGGTGACTAGGTAGGAGGCCTTTTTGAATAATGATGGATCCTTAGACATTAATAGGTTCAAAAACACTCTAGATGATATGTTTCAAACTGAAAATGAGTGAACCATATTTTTTGTTGACAAAAGGGCCATCACTGACTCGAGATGGGACAAATAGGTCAAACTGCTGCAAAGCCTAAGAGAATACACATGGCCTTAAGAGGAAGAGGTTTCTGCATGGGACAAAAGCACAAAACCTAAGAAGAAGAAGCCAGTTGTTGTTGGCCTAGAGGAAATGGAAGATGAATGAATTCCAACATGGTACCTGACCTTTGAGCACAGGGAAAGTAACTATTTTGCAGAGGATGTTGTAGGTTAGCTGGAATAGGTGGTCATCATTCATAGAAAAACCTTCAGCAACTACTTTGAATACCAATAGACAAAGGTGCCACTTGAGGAGATTCACTTTGAGAAGAAATAATTTTCTAGCGCCCTTTCCCCTTTTCCTATTTAGTTTTGAAATATGTTTTGTATTCTAGTTCATGTCACTATCACTAGCCATCTAAAGCTTGTTGCATCCTTTTCTTAAGGATTCCAAGATGGCTAGTATATCTAGGAAGTCTCTTGTTTTGTAAAGGGTGGCAAAATACTTATTGTAATAGGATTTTTTGCATTAGTATTTTGATTCTAGGGAATCTTAGTCTCTAAATGTATTGATACAAATGATTTATCAATGAAAATATACTGAAATTCCTTATATATGTTTTGTTGTCTTCATGTGTGAATTTGGATTTCTTTATGTGTTAAATTGGTAAGGCATTTTTGATACATCATCTACAAGGTAGATAGTGGGGTTATTCTTAAGTTTCTTTCAAGGGAAGGGTAAATCTTAAGTGAGGTCTCAAAGAATTCATAATCTGTGCAAGAATCTAATGACATTATATATCAATGAGAGGGTAATTTGTAAGGCATTTTATCTAGGTTTTGGGGTTATTTGATTTGAAGGTTTTAGGTAGATGTGTGTCGTAGTTGACTCTGATGCCCTAGGATCTGGCATTGGTCATTGCTTGAGTTACATTTTTTCACCATCAATCAAATGAATAACAATCTATTTTAAATTTTTGCTAAATAAATTTATATGTTTATATATGTCTCAAGGACATAGATAACTATTGTGATTCTTTAGAGAATTGAATCTAATAGGTACACCCACCTAATCTTGAAGCTCAAAGTGAAGAAGGATTTGAATCCTTCATACCTTAGTGTTTATTATTGACAGATGCATCTATTGGGACTACAAGAGTTAAGTATCAGAAGTTTTCTAATTAGTTTTGATCATCTTCAGTTTTAAGCACTAACAAAATTGGCGACTCTGCTGTGGATTTTAAATATTTTCTGTAATAAGCTTGTTATAGTTTCCTGCTAACTATTTTTTGTTGTACTTAAAGACCATTTTATAAAATCTATCCCCACAATTTTTGTGGGTGGCAACTCTAAAATCTTTGTTTACCAGTTTCTAGTTTAGCATAAAGAAAATTATGTAAGTATCTTGTCAAAGTTATCATGAGTCGACAAAGATACACTAGGTCATATTATAAGGATCACCTAGAAAGTAATGTGGGTGATGAGCTACATACACCTAGTAGAAAGAAATGATCTAAATGAGGTATGTTTAACTATAGTTCCCCTAGACCATCTAATGAGCATGCTTCAACACCTATCCCAAAAGAGGTTCCCTCTTTTTCTGAAAACCCTAAGTTTCTTAGAAGAATGAACCCTGACTTAGTTAGTCCTCCTCAGGAAGATGAATTCATAGATATAGGATTCTTTCCTCCATGAGAAATTTTAGACTAAATAGAAGATACTTCTGCTACTGAGACTACTTCTCATGATTCTGAGAAGTTGTGGGAAGAGGTTATGGCTTTGAGGAAAAAAGAGTGGGAACAATTATTAGAAATTGCTAGAAAAAGAAAAGAGTGGGAGCAAGAAATTTATGAGTTACTTATGGAGAGACAAGAACTCATGAGAAAGAAAAAGAATATTGAGCTCCAAGAAAAGAATCTAAATAAATAATTTAAGGGTTTTGATATTGATTTATTTGGTGATATGGGATTTTTGAGGCAACAAGTTAGTAACAATGAGCCAACTCCTAAGAAAGATGAATTTGAAGGCGAAGGCCCTGTTTTGAGACAATTGCATCCATTAGAAGTTAAGAAAAAAGAAGATCTTAGAAATAGTACAAAGGATGCACGTGATAAGGGAAAACAAAAGGTGGTAGGAATAAACATTAATCAATCCAAAAAGAAAGATGTTATTCCTAATGTTATTTCTTAGGCTAGCTTAGAATTAGAGAAGGATAGAAAGGCCAAAGAATATTTGGCTATCCAATTAGAGAAGTTAGAATTGGAGGCTATTGTAGATGAAATGAGAAGGAAAATTTCTTTCCTACATGCTAACATGAACACAACTGCTAGCAGCTTAGTCCCTATTATTGTTGGGAGAATACCACAAAATCAATCATGTGGTCCTATGACAAGTCTCCAAGCCTCAAGCTCCAAGCAAGTGGTCCAAGGACCAGTTCAAAATATCAATCCAACAGTCCCATTGGCTTGTGTTCCTATTGGAAATATGTTTCATCAAAATATTGGAGGTGGTGGAGCCCAAGCTTCACAAAATTTTCAAAGGAGGCCAGTTCATCTGGACAGATATCGACTATTATTCTTTGATGGTATTCCTGGTCAACTGAAAACTATCCCAAATGAGGTAAGAGAAAAAATCCCAAAGTTCACAGGTAACAATGTTATTACATGTGAAGATAATCTTAAGTCTTTTACAGATAAAGTAAATGACTATGAAATTGAGAATGAAGATGTTTTTATGAAACTTTTTGTTCAGTTACTAATAGAAGATGCTAGGGATTGGTATAGGGGTCTGCCTGAAAATAGCATTACTTCATGAAATGAATTTGTGAGAAGCTTTAAAGAACAATATGTTGAACATGTAAATTCTAGTTATATGCTCAATGAATTCAACAATATCAAAAGGCATCCAAATGAGAGAACGTGTATGAATTCAATGGTAGGTTTCCAAAGGCCATGTAAAAATTATTTCAAGTCCTGAGATTAGATGATGAAGTTTTCCTTACCACATACTTCAATGCTTTGGAGGGAAAAATATCTTACCTCTTAAGAGACAAAAGCACACGTACTCTAAGAGATGCTTTCAAATTAGCAATAAATATTGAGAGTAATAAAAAAGCATTTGGTCAAATGTACAAAAGGGATGAAAGGAGATTGTGGAAAGAGACCAAACCACATGCTGTGAAACCTACCAAAGAAGATGACAAAGTTGACAAGTTGGCAAGTGTTGTCAAGGATATCTCTACTGGGATTGAAAAGGGTGGAAGAGTTTTTTAGGAAAATAGACCACCATATCATAGGTAGGAAAGATTACCTAGGCTACATGATCAGCCCTAAAAAACAAATTGGAAGGATGGGAAGCCTATTTTTGATACCCATGAGACACAAAAGGGAAGGGATACCCCGAACCCTTTAAAGAAGAATGCAGCACATAATGTAGAAAGTTTTCAATGGTGTGTAGCTTGTAATATGCCTCACTCACACTATCAAAGTGTTGTAGCCCAAGATTTGGGAGAAGAGCCAGAAGACTCACATGCAGGAGATCATGAAGGATCTAAAAAGAATGCAATAAACTTGTTTACCACTAAAAAAGTGGAAGAAATTTCATCTTCAGAAGATGAAGAGATTTTAGTTGATGTTGATCATAAGAGGAGAAGTCTCCCCTTGTATGAGAAATAAGTTTTTTCCTATTTTGATAAAGAAGAGTCTGATGATGATATTTTCAAAATAAATGTCATCAGGCCAGAATTGGATAACGCTCATTGGAGAAACCCAATAAAGAAGAAATTAGGACTTTAACTATGGCTGCAATTTCTTGGGCCAAGTCTTCATAAAACTTGAGAATTAGAAAAATATATGCTGATCAAGAAGTACCTAGGTCAGTTTTTATCAAAGATGATTCTCAGAATAAGGTTTCTCCAAAACTGAGTGCATTTAAAAGAATGGGTGGCAACAACAATAAAGAAGAGCCCATTCTTGTTCAAAACACTAAAAGGAATGAGGAAGTTGTCATAGAGAATAGAAGCAAAAAGGTTGGTAGGGGAAAGGACTTATCTAATGTTTCTGTTAAACCCCCAACTTCTGACATGAGACATTCTTTGTCTCAAATGAAGGTTTCAATCCCTTCATTGGAGATGTTAAAAATAAAATAGCATAAAGCAGCTACCTTGGCATTAATAAATGAACAGGGAGATATCCCTATTATATCAAAAAAGAAAAAGTTAGTAGAAGGACCTAAGATATCTAAGGAGATTTCTAACTTCTATGTTGGAAATATTGTGACTCAGGAGCCATCTTCCATTGACCCATTCACTTTGATTGTAAATAATTTATTGCTAAAAAATTGCATGATAAACTCTGGTGCTGCAACTACTGTGATGCCTTACCATGTTATGAAAGAGCTAGGACTCCAAGTTGATACATCCAATGGAAGATGTTATGCCATGGATAATAGAGTAGTTCCTTTGGTAGCAACCTTGGTTGGAATAGAATTAAAAGTTGCTACATTTCTTGAAGCCACTTATAGGATGGATGTAGTTATAGTTGATACCAAGCTTCATTATGGTATGCTACTTTCAAGACAATGGGCAGCAGCAGTGGGAGGAAAGTTGCAACTAGACATGTCATATGCTACCATACCTACAAATGGTACTGAGGTAAAGTTGTATAGAAAGCCTCACTCTTCAGTCATGATTGAAATGGTGGCACCTGAAGATCTAAATTTCTATGTTGACATTGACATGGAAAATTTCATGGTTCAGGAAATAATGCCACAACTAAAGAACACTGATCCAATTGTTCATGAACTACTATTACAACAAGATGGACTATGGCAACTGTACTTTGATGGTGGATGCTCTATAGAAGGCTTAGGAGCTAGTGTATTACTTATATCCCCATCAGGTATTACTTTTAAATACTCCTTTCTATTGACCTTCCAGTGCACTAACAATACTGTCGAGTATGAAACTTTGATATTGGGACTAGATATTTCCATAAAGCATGGTATAAAATGTTTAAAAGGTCATGGAGATTCCCAATTAATCATAGCTCAGATCAGGGTTGAATATACTACAAAGGATGACAGACTTAAAATGTATAGATATGTTGTCTGGGATAGAATTGAATTTTTTTATGCTTTCAATATTCTTTGGGTAGAATGGTCAAAAAATATCATGGAAGATTTCCTTGCAAATGTTTCCTTGAAAAATAATGATGTCACTCTAGCTGGTGTGTCAATGTTAGAAGTAAAGAGTAGACTTGTTGTGCCTGACAATGTCTACAATTGGTAAGTCTTTGAAGATAATAGTGATATCCTTAGGTTTATTCAAGGTCTCAATCAGTATGATGGGTAGAAAATTGACTGTAATTCTGCAAAGGAGGTTTTTAATGGAAAGGAATGTATCATGGGAAATGAAATTATTCAGCTAACTTCCAACCATATTCCTAAGGGATTAGTTGAACTAGAAGGCATGTTCAAAATAAAGGACAATTATATGTCACAGAAATCCAATGCTAAGGTGGATGATCTAGAAGAAGTAAACCTAGGATCAGAAACATCCCCTCATTTAGTATATATTGGAAAGGGATGCAGTAGGGAATTAAAAAATAATTTAATAATATTTCTAAAAAAGGTATAAACATGTATTTACCTGGTCTAGTGATGATCTCAAAGCCTATAAGACAGAACTATTTCAGCATGAAATCCCTCTAAAAGAGTATGCCAAACCATTTAGGGAAAAAAAAAGGCCTATCAATCCCTTGATAGCTACTAAAATGAAAACATATCTATCCAAGTTAAGGGATGCAGGTATTATTGAGCCCATAAGGCATTCATCTTGGGTTTCTAACCTAGTACTAGTTAGGAAGAAGAATGGTGACATAAGGTTATGTGTAGATTTCGAGAAGCTGAATGTTGCTTCATTAAAGGACAACTATAGATTGCATAATATAGAGGCTATGCTTCATAAAGTGACTGGTTGTGAGTTATTATCCATGATGGATGGTTTCTTGGGGTATAACCCGGTGTTGGTTAAAGAATCAAAACATTTCAAGATAACATTGTCTACTCCTTGGGGAACCTATGTATATGTCTAAATGCCTTTCGATTTAAAAAATGTAGAGAAAATTTTCAAAGGGAAATGGATGTAGCCTTTAAAGATCTTATTGATGTTATCATGGTAGTTTACTAGGATGACTTGACATCTTATTCTAAAAGGGCTGATGATCATTTCAACCACCTAGAGAAGGTCCTAGTCAAAGCATTGGAGTTTAGAATATCATTAAATCCTAAGAAGTGTCATTTTTCTGTCACTAAAGGGAATCTATTAGGGCATATAGTGTCCAAAGAAGGAGTAAGGATTGATCCTGAAAGAGTTGAAGCTATTAAAAGGGTCCTTGCTACCAAAAACCTCAAAGGTGTGCAGTCTTTCCTTGGACAAATTAATTTTGTCATAAGATTCATTGCTAACTTTGCAAAGTTGGTCAAGCCTATAGTCAAGCTTCTAAAAAAGGATGTGAAATTTGATTGGAGTCAGGAAGCACAAGAGGCTTTTGAGAAAATTAAGAAAACAATCCAAGAAGCACTAGTTTTAGTATCCCCTAATTACTCCAAGCCTTTTTCCTTATTTTCTTTTGTATCTTTTCACACCATTGTAGCAGTGTTGCTACAAAAGGATGGCAAAGGATATGAATATCCCATTGCTTTCTTTAGAAAATCATTGCAGTCAACTAAGCTAAACTATGAGCTAATGGAAAAGCAAGCCTATGCATTGGTCAAGAAAGTCAATGCTTTCAGACCTTATTTGGTTTGTGCTAAGGAAAATACATATGTTCCTCATGCTGCAGTAAAAGATATTCTGGTGTACAGTGAGGTAACAAGGAAAAGATGTAGATGGATTAACAATATCTAGGAATTTGACTTAGAGCTTCATATAACCAAGTTGGTTAGAGGTTTGGGACTAGCTAAATTAATGACAGAAGAAAATATGGACCATAAGTGAAGGAACAATCACTAGTATTGAGATGCAACCTTGGTATACTAATATTGTGTATTTTCTCAAACATGCTAGTTACCCAAAGGGTTTAAATGACAATCAAAGGAGAAGCCTTAAACTGCAAGCTCAAATATATGTATTGTTACAAGGTGACTTATATTGGAAGGATAATGATGGGATTTTGCTCTTATGTTTGGACAAAGGGCAATCTGAAAAGGTTTTAAATGAGACGCATTCTAGATTGTGTGGAGGACATCATTCAACCAAGGCAACTTCTCACAATATTTTAAGGGCTGGTTATTATTGGCCTATTTTGTTTAAAGACACCTACTCATTTATCAAGAAATGTGAACCATGCCAAAGGTTCTCAAATAAGCTAAAGTTTTTAGGAGCATTGAGGTTAAACCCTATGGTTGCAAAGGCTCCTTTTCCATGTGGGCTATTGATTTTATTGGGGAATTTGCTAAAAAAGCCATTGGGGGACATAGTTGGATACTTGTTGCTACTGATTATTTTACTAAGTGGATTGAAGCAATCCCAACAAAGAAATCTACAAGTACATTGGTCATTGAATTCTTGATGAACAATATAGTGACAAAGTTTGGTGTTCCTATCAAATTAGTAATGGATAATGCCATGTGTTTTAGATCAGAAGAATTCACTGATTTTTATTCAAAAATGGGCATTATCCTTTCATATTAATCCTCATATCACCCACAGGCTAATGGGTAAGTAGAATTGAGTAACAAGAACATTCTACAAATTTTGAAGAAAATATTAGAAAAGAACAAAAGAACTTGGCATGCAAAGTTGAAATTAGCATTATGGGCAGATAGAATTATAGAAAAAAGAGCTACAAGTAGTCTCCTTTTGAGCTAGTCTATGGTATAAAGTCTAGGCTACTTGTGAACAATTTTTTGCCTATTTACCAATTTATGCAAGATGAAGAATTAGAGATATGTGATCCTTTACAAAACCGAATGATCCAGCTAGTTGAATTGGATGAAATAAGAAGAGAAGGTCAGAGAGAAAATATAAGATTACAGCAAAAGATGAAATACCTCTTTGACAAAAGAGCTACTGTCAGAAAATTCTAGCCTAAAGATCTAGTCCTTCAATGGAATGGCAGCATTGAAGATAAGGGCAAGCATAAAAAAATTGAATCCTTATGGTTAGGTCCTTATATCATTCATCAGATTCATGGAAAAGACTCATATTTTCTAAAAAATTTGGATGGTGAAGAACAGGAGTTGCCAATGCATGGACAATTCCAAAAAAATTTCTTCAATTCAATTCTATTTAATAGTAGTTATGTGACATATGTATAGGTGTGTTTGTTTTAGTTGTGTGTTTCTTCTTGTTGTAGGTTAATGTTTTGTTTGGTCTTCCATCCAGACATTCTAGGTTCTTTGCTATGAACTTGTATTCAAGAATCCTCAGATAGAGCCACTGTTGGAGTATTTTTTAGGGTTTTTTGAGAAGGATCATTTTATTTTTTCAAACATTCAAAATCATGCATGTGTCTACAAACATTGTCCAAAAGAAATTTGATTCTTAACGTCACCATGTGCAAAATTTGCCTGCATACCCTTTCCGTAGGTCTTGGTTGTTTTCGATAGTGTTTTATCATTGAAATTTTCTTAAGTGTGCCCTAGATTTTCTAATTTCAAATTTGGTGTTACGTAGAGTTGAAATAGAGCTCATGTCAAATTTGAAACAGAGCTAGTCGTAGAAGCCAGGAAACTAGTCAAATCTAGTGGAATTCTCTTAGTACCTGGGTGGGACTTGACATGAGCCTTCATAATTGATCAGATTAGAAGGAAACGTGAGGGAAGTCTTTCCCATGAGACCTAGGTTGGAGATATGATCAAAGGATGTGGGTATAACTCCAAATCTCAAGCTTTAGCAATGTGGTCTCTTGCACCAAGAACTCAGAAGCCTTCCCTAGTCAGCAAAGAAGAAAAAATGAAGGGGAACAAGATCATCTGGACTATCCAAAACACCATTGATCTTGAGGTGTCTAAAGAAGTAACTCATTTTGCCTATCTGAATGAGGCTAATATAGCTCAACTATCAAATAGATATGAAAAATTATTTCATGATACTATTACCATAGAAAAGGACAAAGACAAAGGACTAATGAAAATAAAAGCATTAGAGGATGAGCTTACAAAAGAAAAAGCTAAGCTTTAAGAGGCCTCTAAGGCAGCTCCTCCTCCAATCCTATAGATTGAAGTTGTAGTACAATCGGTGGAAGAAATTCCTATTGAGGATACAAAAGACTCAGAGAAGAACAAGTTACATCTAGCCCTCAAGGTAATCTCTAATATGCTACAACATAGGTATGAGGTAATTAAAGGGAAAATGGACTCAGCCCATAATTTATATTCTATGTTACAAAGAACAAATGATAGTATCAAAGATTCTATGGCTACTTTAGAGCCACTTTTCAGCATTTGGTCTAGCAGAGGGGCCCTGTTTGAGAAACTTGAGTTACTGCAACCACATAGGATAGATATTTCAGAGTCCATTGCTGAGGTAGGGGTGAAGATAGAATAAATTGGTGCAACTTGGGGATTTTTTAAAGGCAAGGAAAATCAGGTAAGAGCCAAAATGGATATGTTTAGCCCAAATTATAGCAAGTAGCAACCTCCAATTTGCAAATATGATCATAACATCATAGGAGTCGAGGAATGGAAGTCAAGTGTGAGTCAGCTGGTCAGTTGGTAGTTAGAGACTTTGTATCCAACAATCCAATGAGAAAAGAAAAGGTAACTTCTCTCTCGTAATAAAATGGTCAAGTCCTAAGGCATTAAATGATTCAGCGACAACCATAGATAATGTAAAAGATCAATGAATGGCATTCAATCTCAAGATTAGACCAAGGGTAAGGAATTTATCTAGTGATTCAGAGATAATGGTGTTTGCTGAGTAGCATAATATAACTGAGGTTACTAAAAATATTCAAAGATCACGAGAACATAGTTATCACTAGATCTCAAGATTAAACTTGGGTTAAGATAATCATTCAAAGATAGAAATAATACTTTTAGTCGCTTGATCTCATGATGTAACTAAAGTTAAAGAAATGATCTAAGATTACACGAACACATTCAGTCACTGAATCTTAGAAAAGGACTTTGGTCAAGTTAAAGTTTATGAGATTTGGAGAAATCTTTTAGTTGCTAGATCGTGAGATAATATGTCAGTTAAAGAAAAGGTTTGAAAGTTATATGAGGACCGTTGATACAGATAAGATCAGATGATAGTCACTCAATCTCCTCATAAAACCATGAGTTAAGAAAACATCTCAAGATCAAGAGAAACCTTCAGTCGCTTGATCTTCTAATAGGTCCTGGTTAAGTTCTCATTAATGAAAAAGAGAAAAGAGTTGTTATTACATGGAAAGGTACTCCGCCAGGATGGAAAAAGTGAAAAGGCCAGCCAATCAGATCATAATTGAGGTTTTTTTCAATACTCAAGGGTTTTAAAAGATGACACAGTAATCATTCCTTTTTTTGCTTCTTTGCAATTTTTAAATGCAAACTATCAACATCTCACATTACAGCTAACTCTTTTTAAAATTTGGTGTTACGTAGATTTGAATGTTGAGATGACTAAGGAAATATTTGAAGAAATATTAAGAATTTCTATGTACTAAATGATCAATGATATATAGACGAGACTTTCTTGCATCTACACTTAACAATTTTTCAGAGAGCAATTGAGAATTTCAAGCAATTGCAAGGTGAAATTTGCATAGAAGATTTGTAAAGCTGAGTTTTTATCATAATTAATAAGATGATTCAACCAAAATCAAGCCAAGCTTCATCGAGTGGGGAAGAAAAGGAACATGGAGGTCATGATAAATGAAAGCCTAATTATTCAATAGATTTTATGGCACTTCTCCCAAGATCTAGCCAAAACAAGAAGGTTAGTGATGATATTTTTCTTGATTATATGTTTGAATGTAGAGACCCTATCACCCCAGATTGTTTAGGCTATATGTTGTTTACTTATTTCTATAATAATCATTGTTAGATCAATTCCTATCTACAATGCATGGACCCTAGGAATGGCCAAGCTAATTCTTCCTAATGTCTTCTTATACATTGACCTAATGCATGAGTTAGCTAGACTTTATGACCCTATATCAAAGACTATCTGAAAGAGTGACTAGTTGGCCCTAGTATCTCTTGATAAGGGATCCTTCATGAAGGCTTTCAATTTTTATTCCTCATCTTCTACAAAAATTAACCTTAGAAAAGAGAAAGAGAAGTATGTAAGTCAATTAGGGCTTGTGAAAACCTAGATAGCCAAGTATATCCCTAGGACTAGAAAATACATTGCCCCTCTCCTGGCATATATGAATGCTCCCTATGAATTCAAAATCTTCCATTTCTATATGAAGTACCTAGCATATGGGCTATGTCAAGTCTTAGGGATGGATGGAGATGCAGAGAAGATGTCAGAAGATTTATTAATGATAATCCTGGACATCCAGAACTCACATGCCAATACTGACTATGATTACATTTAGTATGTAATCGATAGAATACATGAAATCCTAATTATGATCAAAGAGGAAAAGAGGCCTATGAAATTCATGCATTATTCCCTCTTGATGCATCTCATTTTGTATTATAATGGTAACAATTTAGATGGGCATATGCTTAGACCAAGGATGATGTTTGAGGGACAACCTAATCCTATGAAACTATGGTTGAGAGTGTGGAACTACACTTCAAATGAGAATGATTTCTATGCTTTCCAAAATTGGATAATGTTGCCAATTTTAAATATGTTGGGAACAAATATAACAAGGCTACTAGTTAGGATGTTGAGACTTCCTAGGCCTAAGAAGTTTGTGGACAAGTGGTAGATGGGTCACAACTGGGGTGACTTTTACTTGGGCAAGAATTACACACTAATAAGAGTCTATGGATACCCACAACCCTGACACAAACTCCCAAAGTATGTGCCACCTAGGGTTTCCCTGCTATAATTCTTATGGAAACTGATATGGACTAACAAAGAGCACTTGGAACCACATAGGAATGGGACTTTCACTCCTAGGAAGTTCAAAATAGAAAGCTTCATGATTGGGAAAAGAGCATTACCATAGCTCAATACATGGCTGAATCATTTCACGAAGGCCTCTGGTGTGTATAGGTATGTTGATTCTGAGGGTTTTATCAAAGAATCTAGCATGACATTCATCCCCAACATCACTGCTATCAGACACCATGACAGATGTGATGATGAAGATGTGACAAGAAACATGTTGGATGAGGATGAGATTGGGAGAAGAATGACCAAAGTCCACAACTTATTGAATTTGGAGGCTCAAGTTATAAAGGATGGAATTCCCTTTAGAGGATTTTTCCCTAACCTCCCATATTTGAAGAGAATAGATAGAATGGTGGAGATGTATGATACTCTCTCCAACCAATTAGAGGCTCATCTTGAAGAAAAGTTGGATGTAAAACAAGACTATTCTTCTTTAGACTACAAGGAATACACTAATGATTCACAAGAAGGAGATAGCCCGCCTAAAGTAGGAGAGCCTCCTTTTCTTGAACTTGACCAAAATACTCCTGAAGCAGAGGATGTATCTAAGCCTCCTCCAAAGAAGCAAAGACTTGAGGAAGGTGAGCCCTCAAAAGGGAAAAAACAAAAGAAAGAATCAGATAGGGTTGCACCCTAATACCTGGTGTTAGAACCTACTATCATCAAATGAGGAAGAGTATTAGGGAAGGAAAGAAAGTGGCTACATGGGAAGAAGTTGAGCTACCCCTACTACTTGGCAAAGATGTAAGAGAGATGTACCAGGAAGAATTCTTAAATGATGGAAAATTCATCAAAAGAGAAGATTTCAAGAACTTCCTAATCTAGAAGAAACAACAAGAGGTTGCAAGGACAGTGATTGAGGACACTGATCCAAATGATGAGGCTCTAAAAGCCTTGGCTGCATATGATCCAAAGTCAGAGACCATTACTATGGAAGAAGCCTAGAAAATGGTCAAATCTAGTGGAATGTTGTTAGTGCAAGGGTGGGATTTGACATCAACCTTCATAGTTGATTAGATTAGAAGGCAACCTGAGGGAAGTCTTTCCCATAAGACCCAAGTTGGAGATATGATCAAAGGATGTGGGTATAACCCCAAACCTCAAGCTTTAGCAATGTGGTCTCTTGCACCAAGAACTCAGAAGCCTTTCCTAGTCAGCTTAGAAAAAAAAATAGAGGGGAACAAGATCATCTAGACTATCCAAAAAATCAATGATCTAGAGGTTTCTAAAGAAGTAACTCATTTTTCCCATCTGAAAGAGGCTAAGATAGCTCAACTATCAAATAGATATGCAAAATTGTTTAATGATACTATTACCATAGAAAAGGATAGAGACAAAGGACTAATGAAAAAAAAAGCATTAGAGGATGAGCTTGCATAAGCAAAAGCTAAGCTTGAAGAGGCCTCTAAGGAATCTCCTCCTCTAGTCCTACAGATTGAAGCTATAGTACAATCAGTGGTAGAAATTCATATTTATGTAGCAAAAGACTCAGAGAAGAACAAGTTAGATCTAGCCCTCAAGGTACTCTCTGATATCATACAACATAGGTATGAGGTAATTAAAGGGAAAATAGACTCAATCCATAATTTATATTCTATGTTACAGAGAACAAATGATAGTATCAAAGATGCTATGGCTACTTTAGAGCCACTTTTCAGCATTTGGTCTAATAGAGGGGCCATGTTTGAGAAACTTGAGTTACTGCAACCACATAGGAAAGATATTCTAGAGTCAGTTGCTGAGGTAGGGGTGAAGATAGAACAAATTGGTGCAACATGGTGATTTTTTAAAGGCAAGCAAAATCAGGTAAGAGCCAAAATGGATATGTTTGGCCCAAATTTTAGCAAGTACCTCCCTCCAATTTGTAAAAATGATGGTAACATCATACGAGTTGAGGAATGGAAGTCAAGTATGAGTCATTTGGTGACTAGGTAGGAGGCCTTTTTGAATAATGATGGCTCCTTAGACATTGATAGGTTCAACAACACTCTGGATGATATGTTTCAAACTGAAAATGAGTGCACCAAACTTTTTGTTGACATAAAGGCCATCACTGACTTGAGATGGGACAAATAGGTCAAACTGTTGCAAAGCCTGAGAGAATACACATGGCCTTAAGAGGAAGAGGTTGTTGCATGGGACAAAATCACCAAACCTAAGAAGAAGAAGCTAGTTGTTGTTGACCTAGTGGAAATGGAAGATGAGTGAATTCCAACATGGAACTTGACCTTTGAGCATAGGGAAAGTAACTATTTTGAAGAGGATGATGTAGGTTAATCGGAACAAGCGGTCATCATTCACAGAACAAACTTCAGTAGTTACTTTGAATACCAATAGACAAAGGTGCCACTTGAGGAGATTCACTTTGAGAAGAAACAGTTTTCTGGCACCCTTTACCCTTTTCTGTTCAGTTTTAAAATATGTTTTGTATTCTAGTCCATGTCACTATCACTAGCCATCTGAAGCTTGTTGCGTCCTTTTCTTGAGGATTCCAAGATGGTTAGTATATATAGGAAGTCTCTTGTTTTGTAAAGGGTGGTGAAATACTTATTGTAATAGGAGTGTTTGCATTAGTGTTTTGATTCTAAGGAATCTTAGTCTCTAAATGTACTATTACAGAAGATTTATCAATGAAAATATACTAAAATTCCTTGTATATGTTTTGTTGTCTTCATGTATGACTTTGGATTTCTTTGTGTTAAATCTATAAGGCATTTTTGATACATCATCTACAAGGTAGATAGTGGGGTTAATCTTAAGTTTCTTTCAAGGGAAGGGTAAATCTTAAGTGAGGTCTCAGAGAATTCATAATCTATGCAAGAATTTGATGACAGTATATGGGTGGCTGCAAGAAGTTGAGTCCCACTTTTGGCCAAAAAGTGGAAGTGTTTTCTCTATTTTTCAAAAATTTTGTCAATTGATGTCAAAATTTGAGGCACTTAAAGATTGAATCTTGAAAAACTTGAGCAATATAAAATTTAGTACTCGGAGTCTAGATTTCAAATATGTAATTTATTTCAATACCCACATGGTATAAATTGAATTTTAGTATGCATGTTTAAAAACCACTTTTTCCAAATGCTTCTTTGAGGACCACAACTCACATGTGTACAACCACCCTTTTTTGAAGTAAATGAATGTAGTTTTGTGAATCCTTTTGGGAAAAGGTACCTAAAACACTGAAGATTGATGAGAATATTTTATCTTATTTTTTTATTGAATATTTTTTTTATTAATTTTTAATTGACTGTAAAGTACATTTTTTAAACCTCTGGTGTACGACCACCATAATTTGATGATAACTTCACTTTTTTTCAAAAAAAAATTTTAATTTGAAGGAAATTTTATGTAGATTGATGTCATATAACTTATTTTTCAAAAAATGTAAAATTAAAAAAGTTATTAAAGTTTTAGTTAACCTTAGTATTTCAAGTTTAGGTACCACATTGGTTTAATAAATATTGTAAAAATATTAAAATTTATCATATCACTATAAAATTTATATTTTTATAATCTGCATAATAAGAGCTAAAATGGGTTTTCATTTTATCAAAAAATTTATTCGGTAAGGTGTCCAAAAATTTTTGGCAAGGCAAAAATTTTATCCTGTAATGCCTTAGCTATTTTTTTGCAGGGCCAAGCATTGGCTTGGTCCCACCAAGCTTGTCCCAAACCAAAATCTAAGCCAGTGGGTACGGTTCCCACTCATAGATTTACAAAATGGGTGCCCATTTTTTTAAATTCACAAAATAGGTGCCCGTTTTATGAAACTACAAAATAGGCACCTATTTCATAAAGAGTCATTGCAGCCAAAAAATAGGAGGGTGGGCCTAATCTCAATGATTGATGAGTTTTCAATCATTTTTTATCGATCTATACCAGGCAAACAGAATATTTATATCAACATTTTATACTTTTATCTTGTTTTGGATTTGACATTCAAAAAGAATTATTTGAACTCGAATCTTGGTGCAAAAATGGGATCAAACCAACGCAGAAAGAGGCTAAAGAAGGTTCGAATGACATCTGAGGAGGTTGCAAAAAATAAAGAGAAGGCAAAATGACAATGAGAAAGAAGAGAAAGACTTCGAAGCCTGAATAATGTTGGAGCGTCGAGTTCAATAATTGTTTCAGAAGAGGAGGACAATGAAGACACCATAATGGATGCAGAGGTTGAAGAAGAAAATTTAGGTGCATCTTCTAATCCAGTATTGGATACAGGTATGTCTTCACATCCAAATGTAACTTATTTTGATAAAGATGTTCATGATTTGCTAGAAGCGGGTTACAAATAAAAATAATTTAAATTTTATTTCTGAAAATAGATTAACAAATCTAATTGCACATGAAATTTTAGAAATTAGTAATGTTAATCATAATGATAAAGGAACTAAAAGTCAAACCCCAATTGAAACTGAAAATCAAACACCAATTCAGATTGAAATCAACAATGTGGATGTAGACATAGAAACACCGATTGAGAAAGAAACTCCTTTGAATGATAATGAAATAAATGAATAATTTTAAATAAAAAATGATGTGCTAGACAATCTACGTGGTTTAGTTTCATGGAGACAAATTAGGACACACACGAACAGATTGTTTAGACAATTATTTTATAATAAAAAAAATTGGGTTTCAATGTTAATTAATGTTACAATTAATTAAAATGTCTAAAATGCAAAAAGTGATGAAGAGGTTAGGCATTTATGTGAAATACAAGAAGGATGAGTCTCTAAAACAAGTTATATCAACTGTTGCTAGTGCCTTTGACACAATTGGAAAGAAAAGTCATTATAAAGATAGTAATGTGGCATGACAACCAATAAAAATAGCTTTAGTAAACAAAACTACTACTGATAAAAGAATAATTTCAAACATAAGTGGATATCTTAATATTCATCATAAAACTTTAACAAGAGTTGTAAAAAGAAGAGTTAACTTTGAAAGTGATCCAGAAAACCATTTATGGACCTTCAGTGGCAGACTCTAGAGGTCTGACATGAAACTTACTGGTGAAGTCAAAAGTTTGATTGAAAAATGTTAGCACGATAATACAAGAGTAACCCCTAATGCCAGAGATGTTCTTAAATTAAGAGTTGGTTCAAAAGTTTTTGATCCACATCCAAAACACCTTTTAGATATGACTCAAACAGAATTGTATAAAAAATTTCTGGATGATAAGGTGTTAACTATTAGTATTAGTCAAAGATCTTTTGAAAAATGTAAACCATGGTATGTAGGGATTAACAAAGAAAGAATCACCTATTTTTGCAAAACTCATGTTCAATTTCATTATCATTATGATATTTTTTGATCTATATGTTCTACTATGCATACTAATGAAATGTTGTTGGAATGTGGTATAAATATACGACCTCAAACTATAAAGGAGTTTATATCAAATTTGTTTTGTAACCCACATAATGAGCAATTTTATCTTTTGAATGCTTGTGTTTCTGGTGTATGTGATGTATGTGGCAATCTTACATTATTAAATGAATGTTTGCATGAAAATATTTAATTTGATTTTGGACAACAATTAGTTCATGTACAAAGATTTAAAACTGTTGAGTATCCATTGAAGGATGGAAAAGTTAGAAAATGGTGCCACCTAATAACTAAAAAACTTAGTGTTAATGCTTTTATGAATGAATTCAAGAGTAAGGTCATACCTAAATATGTTGAACACTCTCAAAATTCTAGATGGCTTGATGGACAATTTCGCATATGCAAGAATACATTTCTAATTGGTAGTATACTTTCAGTTGTTGACTTTGCAGAGAACTGCACACTTGCACCACAAGATGAGATCCAACCACAATATTATCATTTAGTGCAAGTAACAATTTTTGTTCCTATTGTCTATAGACATGCACCTCATAGTACAGAAGAGCATCGGAAAATATTGAGAGAGTACCATTTCTATATGAGTGATAATAAGTTACACTCATCAGAGTTTGTCCAATATTGCTTTAAGACTTTTTATGAAAATTTAAGGGAGAGAGAAATTCATATAACACAACATCTAATTTTTATCTCTATTTAAGCATTAAATATTTTCATTAGTATCAAAGACATCTAGTCAGTTACCTATGCAATCTAGTCGGTAAAAGCAAAGTACTTCAAGCTACTCAAGCTAGTCGGTTAAACTTCACCAAGCAACAAAGAAGTCTTACCAAATATCAGTGTACATTGATACTGAGCATCAGTAGACACTGAGTTGACTGGACACCGAGCACCAGTGAAACTACTGAGCAGTATCTATAGTGTTTACCAAGCAATACAGAAAATGGCATAGTATTCAGGAATGGCACATCTATCTATGCAGATGGTTATAACAAAATCATAAAACATTTTACCAAGATTGAGGATCATTTATTGTAGATTTAATCATTAATTGTGATGATGATCTCTATGTAATTGCTAGATCTAGGTTAATTTTTTACACTGTAGATCTTAGGGTTTTTCTAAGACATTGTACCCTAATTTTGTTAAGCAGCAAAAGCAGTATGCTATATATTTGTATTTCATGTCATTTTGACATAAGCTTGACAAGGAAGTTATGAAAAAGTGAAGAATTTCTTGAAGCATTAAGCCAACTTCAAGATATCAGTTATCAGATAGAGAAGATCAGAATTTGGAGACATTCAGATTGAGCAGAATCAGACAAGGCTAATGAGAAGATCAGAGACAAGATCTACACATATAGAGGTGATATCTAATCTATACTATATTGATCTATATCAGATAAGATTGAGTTGTCATTTGCAGATACATCCTGTTATTTTCTAATCATTGTAACAAAGTTTGGTAAAATCTCTTAACCGAGTAGACCTAACAGTCTTTTATGTAAATCTCTTAATCAAGTACACACTCAAGTAGTGTTGTTGAAATCCTATAACTAGGCAGATCTAATTGATCTAAATTATTACTCCTAATAGGGTAAGATCACCAGAAGTGATCACAACTTGTAGCCTTAACTGGCATACTTTATTATCTGTAGTAGTAAAGATTTGTGGGTGTCATCCCCACTGTAGTTTTTACCTTCTAACAAGGGTTTATGCGTTACCAAAATACTTGTGTTATGTGACTGATTTATTGTTGATTTCATGATATTTACTTTTCCAAGTTAATTGAATGAATGATGCATGCAATGGATTTAAGTTATATATGAATATTAATACTATTTGCTGATTAAATTTAGGGAGTAATTTTTTTTGTGGGCACTAATTCACCCCTCCCCTCTCAGTACACTATCTCTCCAACCCAACAATTGGTATCAGAGCTTAGATCTCTTATTGGATGGTTTAACCACTGAACAGTAAAGATCTAATCATGGAGAGATATAAGTTGGATAAAAAAATAGAGAACCAAAAGATTCAAACGTAGATTTTCATTGAGTAGTATAAGAAAGCTAAGGATGCATTGAAGAAATTACTGGTTCAAAGAAAGAACTTGGCTATTCTAGAAAATGAGACTAGTTACCATGAAGGGGAGATTGATGACTTATTTGATAATATTGGATCTAGTTCAGAAAGTATTTCAGATGGTTCTAAAAGTGCAATTTCTGATTTGTCTGAAAAGAATCTTTTCTTGACTAAACAAGTGAAAGCCTTACAGATCATTCAAGAATCACAGATGGTGAGAATGATTGATGTAATGAACAATGCTAGGCAAGTTGAGCAAGAAAGGAATCTAGTTGTTGAAGATTGGAGACAAACAACTGAACAACTTCATGCAAAAGAAACTGAGATACAAAGACTCACTGAGCACCATTTTGAAATATCCAATCAGATGATGAATGTAAACTAGGAGATCAACTGAGTAAATGGTGAGTTGTCCAGAAAACTTGAAGACATTGGAATACTCAGGGAAGAAAATGAGAAATTGAGAAATGAAGTAAAGATACAATTACAACACAATGAAATGATGAAAATGGCTGAGAATAGTTCCAAGAAGATTGATGATTTTCTGATCAATCAAAGAAGGTTTGGAAGTAGAGCTGGAATAGGCTATATCGGCAAAGGAGAATCATCCAAACAAGCTAAACAAGTGAAAAACAATCAAACTCTGAAACCAAATACATTGTCATGCTATCACTGTGGAAAACCAAGACATACTTCAAACATATGCAGAAGTAAAGCACAAGGTAAACCTCAAGTCACTCCTAAGTTTAATGGTTATTCCTATTATTGTGGAAAATTTGGTCATCAAGCTTATGAGTGTAGAGCTAAACTGAATAAGACTCCTAAAAATCCTACCATGGAGAAACTTTGTTATACTTGAAAAAAACATGGACACACTTCACAAGAGTGTAAGGAAAAGATGAAGCAAGTCTAGACACCAAAACAAAGGAACAAACCATATCAACCAAAGAGACAAGGTAGTGCATACACTTGGGATTACAACACATGGGTCAACTACACAATATGGGGAAGGTATGGACATATTGCAATGAATTGTATGAGGAAAAGATGGGCTGGAAAATCATGAAGCTAGACAAGAACTGGTATGGCATGCTTACATTGTCATAAAGTCAGTCACCTAAGCAAGGACTACAAAGACTGAAAACTAGAAGAAGGACATGTATTTGAGAGTGGAAACACTATTGCATATATCATGAAGATTAGAAACACTATGTGGAAAGAGGCATCAAATGAGAATGTTGAGTCAAGCAATGATGTGAGTGAAACCTCGTCCACTGGATTGGGTGACATTGGTACCTCCACCTAAGGTGAAATAGGTATGCATGGAAATGACATTTCAAATTGATCTTATTTTACATATAGTTCCTTATATTTGCTAAGCACATACCAAATCTGGATGAATAAAGATGCATTGTGGTTTATAAGTTTTGAGCTAACAAAGTTATACAATCAATAAATGTTAGACCAAGAAAAAGGTTACCTGTTGGTAATCATTATTCAAGGTTAACTAAGTATCAGTGTCAACCAAGTGAAAAATCATGTGTTAACTAAGTTGTTGTAGTTTTGCAGTAATCACCGAGTTGATAGTTGTCATCGTATCGGAAGTAGGTCAAGCACTAATGACAAAAGTATTGAGCGAGAATACCAAAAAGGCTAGAAATACACAGAATACTTAGTTTATTTTCACAAAGAGATTTAGAAGAGAAATAATTTTATAGAGAAAATTCAAGCTGAAAGT
Organism: Chamaecyparis obtusa; assembly: GCA_027943335.1. NCBI lineage: Eukaryota > Viridiplantae > Streptophyta > Pinopsida > Cupressales > Cupressaceae > Chamaecyparis > Chamaecyparis obtusa. Next base: position 579,309 of record BSBK01003031.1, read on the forward strand.
TTTCAGAAGGATTCAAGGTAGTTGCAGATCAAACCAAGCACGTTCTTCATCTATTCTGAGTAAGTACATCTTCTACCGAGCACAGTCAATGCATTTTCCAAAAACCTAAATTGATAATAATGGCATCTACTGCAACCAAATCCAAGATTGTGGAAGAGGAAGTGAACCTCATTATTTTGGCTAACTGTGATGAACCTCACTACAAACTACACCCGAAAGTCGCATCTAAAGCAGATTCAACGGGAGCTTTCTCAAACATCCCACCTAGGTTTTTCCTAGTCGAGGATGTCAGATCATACATTCATTGCAAGATAGGTGAAATAGGAGATTTTGAGATGTATGCATCATATCAGAAGCTTTGTAGTGACGATGGGATACTAAAACTAGAATACAAATAGGTTGAAAAGATTGGACTCACTCAAGCCCTAAATTTTCCAAAATGTTTCAAAATCAAATGGATTAGGGTTGTACTCAGTCGCTATCATGAGGGAACATTTTGGCTAGAAAATCTAATTAAATTGACAAAGAGGATGATCCGTAGGGTTACAGAATACTCGACAATAGATAAGGCCAAAGATTTTTGTAGCACCTCAAGGGTTGAAGTTGAGAAGAATATCGGTGCAACATGGGATGGCCGAGCATTGAAGATTGCTTCAATTGAGGACCTGGAAGTTAAATTTGTAGCTCATGTGATTGGTTACAATATCTATCAGTTGAGCAAACTAAACAGTGTTCCATTTAGTGTTGTGGACATGGCATATAAGCTAATAAAGAAGAGTCACCAGTTGCACCTTGCCGAGCTACTCCTGTGATAGTTAGAAGAGAACATGAAAATAATCTGGTCAGCAAAGTCTAACACCTATAAGTTTGGATCACTGCTGGTGTGTATATTTTTCTACATTCAAAAAAATTTCCCTTCTGTCGGTCACATAGATTGGCCTACCGACAAACCAATAGTTACTCAAATTTTTGAAATGATTCATAATTTGGGAGATAATTTGAATAAATTTGTAGATGACTACTTTTATTAATTCAAGGTCAAGATGAATCTTCGAAGCAGGATTCCCAGTTCATTAGTTGAGAAATATGAAATGGATAAATGTTTTCTTTTGGATACCGATCACACCTTGATTAAGGCTGTGGAGCCTAGAACAAAATGGCTAGCCCCCATGGGATACAAAATGGATATTGATTTCGCTTCAAAATCAATCGAGGCTCTACTAGATACACTAAAGAATAAAAATGTAGAAAGGTTTGGAACCTATGAAGAGGCTAAGATAATAATAAAGACTGGTCTTATCATTGATAAAATTACTAAAAAGTCAAAGAAAATGATGAAAACATTAATAGAGTAATTTGGAGATGAATCCGACTCATCTAATGAGTCACCATTTGGAACTACAACCGAAGGTTAGTTATTGCTAACTAACAAACCCCATGATAGTGAAAAAATTGAGTCTGACAATGAAAAAGATTCAATACCAGTTTCCCCCACTCCAACTCCAAAGAAGAAACAGTTGCCAATGTAGTCTAGAGCACAAACAAGGTCAAAAAATGTAGCTTCACCACCTTTGAAGAAGGGAGTTGTGAAGATTTCAATACCTAAAGTTGCTTCACTAACCAAGATATATACAAAAAGAGGAACCAAGGTTGCACCTGAAGCACCGAAGAAAAGGAGAAAACTAATAAGAGGAAGAGAAAACCTTGAAGACAAAGAGAATGATACAAATCAATTCAAGGTGGTCAGAAACAAGAATAGAACAAGTGATGAAGTTTTTGCAGATATAATTGAGAATGGGGAACTCACAGATCCTGGACTTAGTCAGTTTGATAACATGTCTACCGAGGATCAAAATAAAATAGAGGAGGCAGTCATCTAGATGATGATTAGCTTTAAACGAGTTCCATTGGAATTTTCCAAGCAACTACCACATGCATTAGAGGAGAGAATAAATAAAAAATGGTCCTATTCCTTGGACACCAAAAATAAAATGAGGGAACAAGCCCTAGTTTTGACAGTCCCTAATTTGACTGTTGATGAAATTGAAGAATACATGACAACTTACTCTAGGAGATTAAGAGTAAAAAGTGGAGCCTTGCAGATATTAGATGAAAATCTAGTAGACATTGATGAGTCTAGCCAACTCATATGGACTTTAGTTGTTGCAGCTTGAGAGAAAGCTGAAAAGGCAGCATTTCTAAACTTTTTTAAGAAGACACAAAGATCAAAAGGTAATGGCATCCACATTGATTATACTAATTTAGCAAAGAAGACCGAAGAGATATATGCATCAGTTACCAAGGTAATTGATACTACACTTAACAATATGGACATAAACATTTTGCAGGATGCACTGGATCAGGTTGAGATCCAGATTGAAGATAATAAAGTAGTTGATGTACTCATTGAGGACATTACAAATGGTGATCCTGATGATAGAGATGAAGATGAGGATGTGAACATTACACAAGGCACAACACAATATGAAGGTCCTATTACTGAGCCTGCAATCACATCATTACTAGGAGAGCTTCCTATTCTTATAGAAGCAGTTGAAATGTTGACAAAGGAATAACCTGAAGGCTCAAACCCTGAGCAACCAATGGATACATCAGGGGAACAAGGAACAGGGACACCAGCTAAACCAAATAAGCCTAAAGAGACATAAACAACCAAGACAGAAGCACAGGGTCAAAATGACTCTAAAGTAACTAAGGCTACCCCACTGGACACAACATTAGAGGCTCCACCTTATTCAACTGACACATAATTTTTTGAGGAACAGAAGAAGGAAGTAAATGTGTCAACCAAGTAGGTTACTCAAACTATTGAGGTAAAAGATATTATACTGCTTGTAAAGAGCTCACCTCAAGAGCCAAAGAAGAAGAAAAAGAAAAAGAAAGGAAAATGGTCGGTCACATTAGATGAAGTTATTGGTATACTGAACTATGACCCTAGGACCCTTAGCCCCAAGGAACTTAGAAAATATGGGGAGATGTGTACCAGGAAAGCAGTACAAGAAAAACTAAAAATGGAAAGCAAGAGTAAGGAAATACTGGAGAATGTAAGAGATATCTTACAACAGGTCATACCCGAGGTACAAATTAATGAGGATACTCCCATTATGGACCAACTTGCCACACTTGCAAAAGAAATCAATACCCCTAACATAGAAGTTGAACAAAGAATTGAAGAAAGGGAAGAATCAAAGATTCGGGACAAACTTGCAGAAAAGATCAGCCAAGAAGTGGCAATAAATAAGGTAAAGTTACCTGAGGTAATAACTGACATTCGGGCTATTACTCAGTTAATAAGTCAAATTTTGATCAAATTATGCACTGTGGAAACCTTCACTGCTAAGATCAATGAAAAGATAAAATAGTTGGATACTGAAATCCAAGCCAGTGCACATGCAGCTTTAACTGAGCCACAAGCTTTTGCAAAGCATATATTGAGAGTTCAAGAACTCGAGTGGTTAAGAGTATATCTTAGGAAATAGGAAGATAGATTAAGTGACCAGGTCACCAAGCTTCAAATTGAATTACTTCCTTATCTAAAAAAATTTGAGAAGCACATTATCAAAGCACAGATGCTTGTCACAACACTAGAAATCTTTGTGTTGGACAAAATCTTTAACATGCATGCACAAGTTAGTCTTGAGAAAATTTATCTTACCAACTTGAAAGAGGAATGGGAAAAATTCTTGGAGTCATTGAAGAAAATCCATAAGAATATTTTTTATAAGCTATAAGTATACATTTTTGTATTTGGCATTACTATCAAAAAGGGGGATAACAATGTATATTCCAAATATGTAAATAAATGCTAATTATATTACACACTACCGGGAGCATGCACCGAGGGGAAGTATAGAAATTTTGGTGAAGTTAAGTATCTATTTATATATGGTGAATAGAATAAATTTTTGAAGACATAAGGTCTATATACATTTTAGTTTTGACACTAATGCCAAAGGGGGCTATTTTTATCTCTATTTGAGCATTAAAGATTGTCATTAGTATCAAAGACATCTAGTCGGCTACTTATGCAATCCAGTCAGTAAAAGCAAAGTACTTCAAGCTACTCAAGCTAGTCAGTTAAACTTCATCAAGGAATAGAGAAGTCTTACCAAACATTAGTGTACACCGATACTAAGTGTCAGTAAACACCAAGCAAACTAGGCACCGAGCACCAACAAAACTACCGAGTAGTATCTACAGTGTTTACGGAGCAATACAGAAAATGGCATAGTATTCAGGAATGGCACATCTATCTATGAAAATGATTACAACATAATCATAAAATGTTTTACCAAGATCGAGGATCATTTATTGTAGATGTAATCATTAATTATGATGATGATCTCTATGTAATTGCTAGATCTAGGTTAATTTTGTACACTATAGATCTTAGGTTTTTTCCTAAGACATTATACCCTAATTTTTTTAAGAGGAAAAAGCAGTATGCTATATATTTCTATTTCATGTCATTTTGACATAAGCTTGACAAGGAAGTTATGAACAAGCGAAGAAGTTCTTGAAGCATTAAGCCAACTTCAAGATATCAATTATCAGATAGAGAAGATCAGAATTCAGAGACATTTAGATTGAGCAAAATCAAACAAGGCTACCGAGCAGATCAGAGACAAGATCTACACATACAGAGGTGATATCTAATCTATATTATATTGATATGTATCGACAAGGTTGAGTTGTCATTTTTAGATACATCCTATTATTTTCTAATCATTGTAACAGAGTTTGGTAAAATCTCTTAACCGGGTAGACCTAACAGTCTTTTATGTAAATCTCTTAACTGAGTGCACACTCAAGTAGTGTTGTTGAAATCCTATAACTAGGTAGATCTAATTGATCTAAATGGTTACTCCTAATAGGGTAAGATCACCAAAAGTGATCACAACTTGTAGCCTTAACCGGCATACTTTACTATCTACAATAGTAAATATTTATGGGTGTCATCCCCACCGCAATTCTTACCTTCTAACAAGGGTTTCTGCAGTACCAAAATACTTGTGTTATGTGACTGATTTATTGTTGATTTCATGATATTTATTTTTCCAAATTAATTTAATGAATGATGCATGTAATGGATTCAAGTTATATATGAATATTACTACTGTTTGATGATTAAATTTAGGGAGTAAAAATTTTTGTGGGCACTGATTCACCCCTCCCCTCTCAGTACCCTATCTCTCCAATCCAACACTAATATGGTCAGATAATTTCACAGGGCAATTCAAGAATGCTAGAATGTTTTACAGGTTGAGTAGGATGCACAAGAAAATAAATATCCAACATATCTGGCATTTTTTTGAGGCTGGACATGGGAAGGGAGAACATGATGGTGCTGGTGCATGTGTTAAGAGAGCCCTTTGTAGATAGCATCTCAAATTTGAGGAAAAAACAAAATTTAAAGATGCACGTGCAATTGTTGAATGGTGTAAAACAAGTTTGTCTACAGGATCAAGTCAGAACTTGATAATTAGATGTTTTTTCTGGCTAGTTGAAAAGAAGAATATCCTTTCAAGATATGATTGTAATACAATCAGTGGATCGGCTAAATGGCATTCATTTAGGAGTTCTAATTCTAACACTTGGACTATATGGACTATGGAGCTTGCATGTTTTTGTCAATTTTGTGTTGCAGGTGAATGGGAAGAATGTGAGAATACATAATGGGTTGAAGAATGGCAACAAAAATCCTTAACACCTAGTGAGAGACAAGATGAAGATGATATAATAAATGAAGACCTGGATCATGCCTTTGTATGAGAAGATTATGATCATGTTTCAGAACTCATATAACCTGGTAATTTAATTCAATTTATTATAAAACTTTAAATTATATTAGTTACATGTGTATGTCATATAATTTATGATTATATATTTGAATTATAAACCTTTTAACAAGTTTTATTTGTGCATGTACTTAATTTTGTTTTGCAGAACATGTGTATGTTGTTGTTGCACCTAAGGATAATGAAGAGAAAACTGAGTATTGGTTAGCTCGATGTGTAGAACCTAAGAAAAAGTTGATATGTCATCAAGTAGATGATGATGATTTTTAGTATCCAATTAGGTCTGTTGTGGTAATTGGTACATGGCTACACAAATACCTAACAAGAAGGAATGGTTTACCAACTTTTGAAGACTACCAATTAGAAAAGGAGATTATGCACTATTCCCATTTGGTAGTGGTAACAAATATCAAATTGGAAAGATACAAAGGGAGGCCTGCTAATAAAATATTATGGACACTTTCAATGGAAGAGCATGAGGCAATCATAGATGCATTGCAAAAAAGAGAGGATGTTGATGGTACATTAGGTTGAATCAAACTTATACATGTAAGTTTTTGTTCAATTTATCATATTTTTATATGTATTCTACATGTCTTCTTTGAAGTGTCATAATTTATAATTTAGAGATATAGATTTGAAATTAAAATTAAAATTGACTTTAAATGAACTTGTATAAATTCTAACATTGGAACATGTTTATTTTTATGATGCAGGATGTCTAGAAGAACATAGACATGAACTATTTATGTTGTACAATGCACTCTTGTATTTGTACAATTTTGGATTTGTAATTTAAGTTCACATGAACTCACTTTTATTTATCGAATTTTGTTTTAAATATTTAAGTTAAATTCATAACTTTGTATTCACCTAATTTTGTTCTGAATATTAAACTATGCACATTGGTTAGATTGTGTTCACTTAATAGATTATGATAGATTTATTTGTACATCCATAAATTCATTGTTCAAATTAATAGATCTCATTGTTAGATAGATGGTTTTTTTTATAGTTAATCAAAGTGTTTATATTACTTGTAATGTATCTAGATATTGTACTTAGATCAATTACACATGAATTAATAGATCTTATTGTTAGATAGATTGTTTTTTTAGCATATTGATAAATTTAATTACAATTGATATTAAAAATGATTTATTTTCCATAACCTCATATATATAAATAACAACTCATGATTAAGATAAATAACATAACAAGTCCTAAAATAATTTACATGTATCATAATGTCCATCATATCAACTCATGATATATACATACAATCACAAAACAAAGTCCTACTCTAAAAACAAGTTCAAGTACAATATATGATAACAAGTGGACTAGTATGTAATGAAATTCCTACTCTAACAACAAGTAAAAATAATATTAACAACTCCAAATAATCATCATCATAATCTAAATAATATGACAACAAATCATCATAGCACAAGTCCAAATAATCATCATCATAAAACAAATCCAAATAGTCATCATAATCTAACTCTACTCATCTAGTTGATCTGCAGTCCTCTTCACTCCACGTGAAGAGGACTGTGATGCATCAACATGCTTTGTCTAGTCCTGAGTACCCTCATCCTACTCTATATAGTCTCGAGTACCCTCATCCTCAGCTACATGAAATTTGGATGCAGCCAAGTCCTATAAAAACATTTAAAGTACAAATTTTTAATAATTAGGTGTAAAAGATCTAGATACACAATGGACATTGAAAAATTACTTTTAATCATCACCTCAAAGGATAGTGTCGATGGTTGCATTTGGCTTAATCATGTATCCATGCCAAGACTCATGGTGGTATCGACCTGAACAACATATATAAAGCATGAATCAAACTTATAGTACATTTATACATAAATTATAAAGTATATATAACTTGACTATACATTTATGGAATTAAAACATGTGTACATTACCTGTGTGTGACATGTAGCTAATGTCACCAATGAGTCAAGATGTAAATGTGATTATGCAACATGAGACAATCTAAAAGCCTACAATTGCAAAAAAATAAGTGTGAATCAAAGTTGTACATAAATTAGTAAGATATAAACACTTAGAATTAATAAATGAAAAATATACTACAGGTATATGTAGCTGACTCTCAGTGACTAGTGGGGTAGAGAATGAAGGACTGCCAATCTCAGTGGTACATGAGAGACCCTACAAAATCATAAAAATATGTCAAACACATTATCAATTAAAGTTTATTTTGTTTAAAGTTTAAATGTATCAAGATCAAAGTGCATACTGTGAATGGAGCATCGAGATGTCGAGGTGTTGATGTCATATGATGATGGAGGGTCAACCCTCCTTTTTTCACCAAAAAAATCCACATGTTATGACTCATAATTGTATAAATAAGAAATTTAATATTGCATTATATAAATTATAATTAAATTTACCTATGCGGGATGATCATCGTCTGCATTTAGTAAATCAACATATGATGAGAAGAGAGAGAGAGAGAGAGAGAGAGAGAGAGAGAGAGAGAGAGGAGGGGGGGTTATAGGGACTAAATTAAGTGAATTAATAAATAACATATAAAAATAAATTAAATAGTCATAAATAAATTAAAAATTAACATATAAGTTATTTACATTGTACAGGTTACAATGTTTTTTATGTTTTTTAAACTCTATGTTTCAAAAGGTTTTGATTCAAGGAACATGTTCTAACATTTTTTAGAGAGAGAGAGAGAGAGAGGAGAGAGGGGGAGAGAGAGAGAAAGAGAGGAAAGAGGAGGAGAAAGACAAAGACAAAGATAAAGACAAAGACAAAGAGAGAGAGAAAGACAAAGAGGAGAGAGAGGAGAGGGGGAGAGAGAGAGAGAGAGAGAGAGAGAGAGAGGAGAGAGAGAGGGTTTCTAGATTTATGTTTTAGTTTTCTAAGTTTAAGGTTTCCTAATTTAATTTTCTGTAGGTTTACGTTTTTGTTTTACTACCTAGGGTTTTGGTTTCTACGTAGGGTTTCATAATTTAATTTTGTATAGGGTTAAATTAAAAATTTAAATAGTTTTCAACTTTGGTATGCTAATTTACAAAGTAAATTAAAATTAAAAAGAATTATATTTATACAATAAGCTTGAAAACAACATTAAACTATGTTTTTTAATTAAAAATAACTTGAAACTACAATTTTTAATGACAAAAATCATAAAAAAATAATAGTATGTACCTGGAACATGAAGAAAAATGGTAGATGGGGTCAGCAGGGGAAGCTAAATCAAGCACCTGAGTTCTGCTAAACGTGATCCCATTTTTTGAAGGTGAAAATGATAAGAAATTACTTTTTTTAAAAAAAGAATTTAGAAACAAGCACCTGATTTGTAAGAATTAGGCGCCCATTTTGTAAAAATTGGGCGCCCGTTTTGCTTTGGGTGCCCGATCCTAAACAAGTGCCCATTTTGTAAACAGGGGCCTGATTTTTTAAAATGGATCGGGCTCCCGAACCTAAACACCCATTTCTTATTGCAATTTTTTCTCAACGCAAACTTCTCCGAAATTGGTACCCAACTCCAAACACCCACCCATATATCAATGAGAGGGTAATTTGTAAGGCATTTTATCTGGGTTTTGCAGTTATTTGATTTGAAGGTTTTCAGTAGATGTGCGTCATAGTTGACTCTGATGCCCTAGGATCTAGCAATGGTCATTGCTTGAGTTACATTTTTTCACCATCAATCAAATGAATAACAATCTATTTTAAAGTTTTGCTAAATAAAGTTATATATTTATATATGTGTCAAGGACATAGATAACTATTGTGATTCTTTAGAGAATTGAATATAATAGGTACACCCACCTAAGCTTGAATCTCAAAGTGAAGAAAGATCCAAATCCTTAATACCTTAGTTTTTATTGTTGACAGATGCATCTATTGGGACTACAAGAGTTAATTATTAGAATTTTTCTAATTAGTTTTGATCATTTTCAATTTTAAACACTTACACTTCCATAAGAAAATTTATCACAACTTGCAAACATTAATATGCCCTCATGAACAAGATCCACCAAACATTAATATGGATGAATAGGATTAAGAGACAAAAGAGGAGTAGCTAAGATGAAGAGGCAAAAAAAATGAGTGGATAGGATTAAGAGGCAAAAGGATGTTAGGTAGGGTTTGATAGGCAAAAGATGCAAAAGTCAATATTCACTTTTAGAAGGAAAGAGAAATTTTAAAATGATTGGTGGAGAAAAAGATGGAGAGGTGGCTACCTTGGAAAAGGTAATTGTGCACATGATTAGAAGTAATCCACCTTTTAAATCATGATTAAAGGAATATTAGAAAAGGTAAGAATAGGAAAAAGGGAAAAGAAATTATATTAAAATAAATTTAATTTAATCATGGTTTAGAAGAAATTTAAGCTAGTGGAGGAATAAAATAAATAAAATTTATTCTATAAAGGGAAATGGAGGGATAATATATTAAATTCAATTTAATATATTAAAATATTTAAATAAAATTTAAATACAAAGGGAAAATAACTTTATTTAATTAAAGTAAATTTAATTAAATAAATAGAAGAATATAACGATTATAGTCAATTAAGAAAATTAACCATAATGTTAAGGGCAAATATTAATAAAAATTAACATTAGTGTAAATGGACAATTTTATGTGTCTACGTTTTGCCTCTCTTTGATGCGGTGTCAAAATTGGCACCGTGTCAAAGAAGAAGAAAACAAGATGCCTAGGAGTCATGCCTTTGCAACGACGGGAATAGGATGAGGATGGGATGGTGCCCCCTCGAGAAAATTGAGCAAAAAATTAATTTTGACAATTTTCTCAAAAAGGAAGGGTGAGGATAGAGGAAGTGAATAAAAGAAGGCATCCAATGCAAAATGAACCTAAATGCAAATGATCACTATGTCAACATAAGAGAGCATATCCTATTTTGATGTTGTACTAAAATGTTAGAGGAATATGCTATGAAAATATGGACCTATTAGAGGATAATGTTTCTTCGAAAAGATATGCTATGATTGGCCAAGGCCGCTGAAATATAAGCTTAAAGATGTTGATAATGGTGATGGTAGGGGAAAGATATAGAGGATAAGGTAGATGATGGCTAAGTATTTATGCATAAGATGGGGTAAGAGGAATGTGAGGATATGATATGGAAGGATAGGGAGAAGATATAGGAGTTGGGTATTGGATAGGGTATTGAAATGTTTGTGTGGGAGTAGGTGCAAATGATGGCAAGATCAATATCAACACACATTAAAGGGTAGTGGATAGGTAAAGGGAGAATGAATTGGATAGCGTGAGGTTTTGATGTAGGAAGTGATGTGGATTTTGGGACACAAGGACCCAAAATAGATGGAGGAGAGAATGGAAGATATTTTTGAAAAATATGGAGTGGAAGTCTTTGGAAGCTTGAATGTCGACTTTAATTTTTATTTTATATTCTTGTTCTTTAAGAGAGACTTGGGAATCCACACATCTTTTGATTTTTCTTTACATTTATGTTCTTTTGACCGCAATTCTTCCATGATGGATTTAGGAACCCATATTTTATTTTCTTTTCTTTTTTGCTCAAAGGAACCTTGTGGTCTCTTGAGTATTTCCATTTTTTTTGTAGCCACATATCAATTAGATAATACATGGTGATCTTCATATGTAAATGGATTCTTGTATTTCTAATTTTTATGTTGTGTGTCCAAATTGCTTTCAAAAGACTTGGGAATTGTGGATGAATGAGGCTCATATAACGGGTTTTGATGGATGGATGGATAGAAATCTCTCAAGGATGCATGTCTTTTTTGATCTTGAGGTATGGTGGAAGAAATAAATAATGAGCTAGGAGAGGGAGGTATAGTGGATGGAGGAACATAAGGACCTAAAATAGATGGAAGGGATGAAGGGTTTAATGTTGGGATATAAGAACCCAAAATGGACGAACAGGATGAAGGATTTCCTTTAGGGATATAGGGGCCCAATATGGATTTGAAATATAATGAAGGAATATTTTTATGCTTGAATGAAGATATATAAAGTGTAGTAGGGATATGAGCATCTGTAGAGTGAGTGATATCACCAAGGCCATCAAGTGTAGGGTTTCCTTGGTCCTTGAAAGGCTCCTTAATAGGAATAATAAGATCCTGAGGAGGAATAGGATCTTGTGAAGGATTAGGATCTTGCGATGGAGGATCAAGAAGGAGAGTGTGATCTTATGGAGGATTAGGATCATGAGGGGAATTAGGGGGAATAATGGGATCTTCAAAGAGATTGGAATCATGACATGGAGATGAAGGGATACTTTGATCTTGACTTTGGGGAGGATTATATGGTGGAGTGGAAGGGATGAAAGTTTCTTGAGATGGAATGCTATCATGGAATGGATTGGAGAGAATTCCTTGATCTTGATTAGGAATGGGATCATGAGGTGGATCAAGAGGGATAGGTGGATTTTGCAAAATAAGGGGATCAAGGAGTGGATGAATGCTTGGATCTAGAGGATGAGAGGAATCTTTGTTAGCATGCTTTGGGACAATGTCTTGACATGTGTGGACTTGTGAGGGTGATGTGATGGAGGGGTTTGGATCTTCAACTTCAATCTATCCTTTGTCAATAAGGGCTTGAACAAAAATTTTAAACTTTAAGCACTTCTTGATATCATGACCCTCGGTGCGATGATAATCACAGTCTTCATTTTCCTTATACCAAGTAAGTTTGGGTTGACTTTCATCAAAGGGAATAGTTTTTGGAAAAACCATCATGCTTTAGTCAACAAGTAGGTGGAATATGACATCAAGACGATCTATAAGGGGAGTGTATTGTCTAGCTTTAGGTAATTGTGAAGATTTAGAGGATAGGAATGATGTGGGTTTTGGAGGATTAGGATTGTGTGGAGGTTGAGAATTATGTGGAGGATTGGGGTTTGATGGTGGATGAGGATTATGGATTTGGAGAAAGGGGGGAGGACACATGTCTTCAAATGAAAACTTTTTCTTATGACTCCCATTTTATAAGTTAAGGAAAATGTTTTTAAGCTCTTCAATTTCTTTAGCAAGGTTAAGCATGTGAGAGGAATCATGCGGGTGATAGAGGGAATCATGTGTCAATGAAGGATAATTAGGTGGATTTCTCTTGTCAAAGGTAGAAGGATAAGGAATTTGATATGGATTTGTATTAGATATAACTTGAGGATTGATTTGGTAGGCGGGTTGGATTGGAGGTATAGTTTGAGGATTAGGGTTTGGCACTTTGAAGTCCTCAACCATATTGTGAAACCAATCCATGTTCATGATGGTTGAATTAGAGATTTTGGATTGGATTAAAGGAAGATGATGTAGAGGAATATTTTAATTAAGAATGAAAGATTTGATGATGGATGAAATATGAACTTAGGACTAGGAGAAAGTTTGGATTTTGACTTAAAAGGGCAAGGCCTCAAGGATTTTTATATGATTGGATGGTGGATTTGATTGATTTAGAGGACAGGGCCTCAAAGTTGGATTTGATTTGGTTTCATTTGGATGATGATTAAAGTCCAAATATTATGATGGTGCTCCTAAGCCAAAAGTTGAAAATTAGAAGATGGTGTTAATAAGACTTAGATTAAGAATGGATGAAATGGAATATTAGTGGAATATTAATTTTTATTAATATTTTTCCTTAATATTATGGTTAATTTTTTTAATTGACTATAATCGTTATATTCTTCTATTTATTTAATTAAATTTTATTTAATTATATACATGTATTTTCCCTTTGTATTTAAATTTTATTTAAATACTTTAATATATGAATTCAATTTAATATATTATCCCTCTATTTCCCTTTATAAAATAAATTTTATTTATTTTATTCCTCCACTAGCCTAAATTTCTTCTAAACCATGATTAAATTAAATTTATTTTAATTTAATTATTTTCCATTTTTCCTATTCTTACATTTTTCTAATATTCCTCTAATTGTGATGTAAAAGGTGGATTACCTCTAATCATATTCACAATCACCTTTTCTAAGGTAGCCACCTCTCCATCTTTTTTCTTCACCAATCATTTTTAAATTTCTCTTTCCCTCTAAAAGTGAAGTTTGAATTTTGCATCTTTTGTCTCTCAAACCCTACCTAACATCAATTTATCTCTTAATCCTAGCCCTTCATTTCTTTTGCCTCTTCATCTTAGCTACCCCTCTTTTGCCTCTTAATTCTATCCATCCATTATTTTTCCTCTTAATATCCACCCTCCAATTCTTTTCATTTTCTATAAAATGAGGCCTCACTCCTCATTTTAAAAAAAAAATTAAATTCGTATGCATCTTCTTCAAGGTTGAATTTTTCTCAATGCTTCTCAATTCTTATGCATCTTCTATCATTTTTAATCATTCTATTTCTTTCATTGCATTATAATCTTGTTTCTAATCTAGATCTTGTTGCATCTTTAGTATAGTTTCTTAATAGTTTTGCATTCATCTTAGATCTTAATCTTGTTGCATTATCATTTTCATAGTCTTGAATCAATGCAACAAGATCTTAATCTTAATGCTTCTCAATTCTTATGCATCTTCTATCATTTTTAATCATTCTATTTCTTTCATTGCATTATAATCTTGTTTCTAATCTAGATCTTGTTGCATCTTTAGTATAGTTTCTTAATAGTTTTGCATTCATCTTAGATCTTAATCTTGTTGCATTATCATTTTCATAGTCTTGAATCAATCTTGCATCAATCTTAATCTTTATCATTTGTGAAGCTTGGGACAAGTTCCTCATACTTGTTCTCAATTCTTTCATGTTCATCTATCTTGCATCCCATAATTTTGCATTATATTACATTTCATTTGTGTTGAGAGAGCATACTCACAATAATCTCAAAGGTAAAATCAAACAAGGCTTTGGGTGCACTTGTTTTAGCTTATCGAAAGTTGTAATGAAAGTCCTTTCAAAATGTAGACATCTAAAATTGTCCTTTCACACTAATGTTAATTTTTATTAATATTTTACCAAGTAACATTATGGTAAATTTTATTAATTGACTATAATTATTATGTTCTTCTATTTATTTAATTAAATTTACTTTAATTAAATAAATTTATTTTCATTTGTATTTAAATTTTATTTAAATACTATAATATATTAAATTCAATTTAATATATTATCCCTCCATTTCCCTTTATAAAATAAATTTTATTTATTTCATTCCTCCACTAGCCTAAAGTTCTTCTAAACCATAATTAAATTAAATTTATTTTAATTTAATTTCTATTCCATTTTTCCTACGCTTACATTTTTCTAATATTCCTCTAATCTCGATTAAAAAGTGGATTACCTTTAAACATGTTCACAATCACCTTTTCTAAGTTGGCCACCTCCCCATCTCTTTTCTCCGCCAATCATTTTTAAATTCCCTTTTTCCCTCTTAAATGAAGTTTGACTTTTGCCACTTCACATTTTTCAAATCCTACCTAACATCCTTTTTCCTCTTAATCCTAGCCACTTATTTATTTTTGTCTCTTCATCTTAGCCACTTCTATTTTACCTTTTAATCTTCATCATCCATTATTTTTCCTCTTAATCTCCATCGTCCAATTATTTTCATTTTCTATAAAAGGAGGTCTCACTCCTCATTTTAATAGAATATTTTTTTCTAATCTTCTTCAAGGCTGAATTCTTCTTAATTCTTATGTATCTTCTAGGATTCTTAATCATTTTAGTTCTAATTATTTCTTTGCATTCTAATCTAGATCTTATTGCATCTTTAGCATAATTTATTAATCTTGTTGCATTATCAAAGATCTTAATCTTATTTGCATCATCATTATCTTGAATCAATCTTGCATCATTTAATCTTTATCATTTGTGAAGCTTGGGGCAAGTTACTCATACTTGTTTTTAATCTCTTCATCATCATCTAGCTTGCATCACATAATTTTACATTAGTTTTGCATTTCATTTGTGTTGGAAGAGCATACCCATAATAATCTCAAAGAAAAAATCAAACAAGGTTTTGAGTGCCCTTGTTTTAGCTCATCAGAGGTTGTAATGAAAGTTACTTATTTTGTTGCATTTGAAATTATTAACATCTAATGTGATTGGTTGATGTTTTGGTATTTTTTATTTGTAGCAAATAAGTCTATATTTTCATTGTATACATTTTGACATGCCTGATAAGACCTGCCTCCCTATTATATCTACACTTTTAAAAAAATTTCTATGCTAATGCTTGTGTAGGTTGAGTCAAGAAGATAAAACCCTAGGGTTTTTTGAAAGATTTGATCATATCTTTCAAACGATTTAAAGTTTTTATCTAAAAAAATTTTATTAATATTTTCTCTTAACATTATGGTTAATTTTATTAATTAACTATAATCATTATATTCTTATATTTATTTAATTAAATTACTTTAATTAAATAAAGTTATTTTCCCTTTGTATTTAGATTTTATTTAAATACTTTAATATATTGAATTCAATTTAATATATTATCCTTCACTTTCCCTTTATAAAATAAATTTTATTTATTTTAATCCTCCACTAGTCTAAATTTCTTCTAAATTATGATTAAATTAAATTTATTTAATTTAATTATTTTTCCATCTTTTTTATTCTTACGTTTTCCTAATATTCTTCTAATTATGATTTAAAATGTGAATTACCTAAAAATCTCCTTATCCACCATCCTCATCCTCTTCATGTTATCGCTTAGGCACAACTCATAGGACATCTCATTTTCTTTTTCTTTGACACGATATCGATTTCGACACCGCATCAAAGAGGGGCAAAATGTAGACACCTAAAATTGTCCTTTCACACTAATGTTAATTTTTATTAATATTTTTCCTTAATAGTATGGTTAATTTTATTAATTGACTATAATTGTTATATTCTTCTATTTATTTAATTAAATTTTTTTTAATCAAATAAATTTATTTTTCTTTTGTATTTAAATTTTATTTAAATATTATAATATATTAAATTTAATTTAATATATTATCTCTCTATTTCCCTTTATAAAATAAATTATATTTATTTTATTCCTCCACTAGCCTAAAGTTCTTCTAAACCTTGATTAAATTAAATTTATTTTCCCTTTTTATATGTTTACCTTTTTCTAATATTCCTCTAATCTTGATTAAAAGGTGGATTATCTTTAAACATGTGCACAATCACCTTTTCCAAAGTGACCACCTCCCCATCTCTTTTTCTATACCAATCATTTTTAGATTTTTTTTTTCCCCCTCAAATGAAGTTTGACTTTTGCCACTTCACATTTTTCAAACCCTACCTAACATCATTTTACCTCTTAATCCTAGCCACTCATTTTTGTTTGCCTCTTCATCTTAGCCACTTCCTTTTTACCTCTTAATATTGGTCATCCATTATTTTTCCTCTTAATCTTCACCGTCCAATTCTTTTCATTTTTTATAAAAGAAGGTCTCACTCATTTTAATAAAATAATTTCTTCTAATTTTCTTCAAAGTTGAATTCTTTTTAATGCTTCTTAATTCTTATGCATCTTGTAGCATTCTTAATCATTCTAGTTTCGGTTCTTTCTTTGCATTTTAATCTTGTTTCTAATCTAGATCTGATTGCATCTTTAGCATAGTTTATTAATTTTGTTGTATTATCATATAAGATCTTAATCTTATTTGTATTATCATTATCTTGAATCAATTTTACATCATTTAATATTTATCATTTGTGAAGTTTGGGGCAAGTTTTTCATACATGTTCTCAATCCCTTCACCTTCATCTAACTTGCATCCCATAGTTTTGCATTAGTTTTACATTTCATTTGTGTTGGGAGAGAATACTCACAATAATCTCAAAGAAAAAATCAAACAAGACTTTGGGTGCCCTTGTTTTAGTTCATTGGAGGTTGTAATGAAAGTTACTTATTTTGTTGCATTTGAAGTTACTAACATCTAATGTGATTGGTTAGTGTTTTGATATTTTTTATTTGCAGCAAATAGGTCCATATTTTTATTGCATACATTTTGACACATCCAGTGGGACCCACATCCCTATTATATCTACATTTTTAAAAAAATTTCTATGCTAATGCTTGTGTAGGTTGAGTTGAAGATAAAACTCTAAAGTTTTTTGAAAGATTTGATCATATCTTTCAAACGGTTTGAAGTTTTTGTCTAAATTTTTTTATTAATATTTTTCCTTAACATTATGGTTAATTTTATTAATTGACTATAATAGTTATATTCTTCTATTTATTTAATTAAATTTATTTTAATCAAATAAAGTTATTTTCCCTTTGTATTTAATTTTTTATAAAATACTTTAATATATTGAATTCAATTTAATATTATCCCTCCATTTCCTTTTATAAAATAGATTTTATTTATTTTATTCCTTCACTAGCCTAAATTTCTTCTAAACCATGATTAAATTAAATTTATTTTAATTTAATTCATTTTCCCTTTTTCCTATTCTTAACTTTTTCTAATATTCTTCTAATTATGATTTAAAAAGTGGATTACCTAAAAAAATTCCTCATCCACCATCATCGTCCTCTTCCTGTCGTCGCTTAGGCACAACTCCTAGGGCATCTCATTTTCTTCTTCTTTAACACAATGTCGATTTTGACACCACATCAAAAAGGGGCAAAATGCAGACACCTAAAATTGTCCTTTCACACTAATGTTAATTTTTGTTAATATTTTCCCTTAACATTATGATTAATTTTATTAAATAACTACAATTGTTATATTCTTCTATTTATTTAATTAAATTTACTTTAATTAAATAAATTTATTTTCCCTTTGTATTTAAATTTTATTTAAATGTTATAATATATTAAATTTAATTTAATATATTATCCCTCTATTTCCCTTTATAAAATAAATTTTATTTATTTTATTCCTCCGCTAGCATAAAGTTATTATAAACCATGATTAAATTTAATTTAATTTAATTTAATTTCTTTTTCCTTTTTTTCTATGTTTACCCTTTTTTAATATTCCTCTAATCTTGATTAAAAGGTGTATTACTTCTAAACATGTGCACAATCACTTTTTCCAAGGTGGCCACCTCCGCATCTTTTTTCTCCACCAATCATTTTTAAATTCCCCTTTTCCCTCTCAAATAAAGTTTGACTTTTGCCACTTCACATTTTTCAAACCCTACCTAACATCATTTTGCCTCTTAATCCTAGCCACTCATTTATTTTTGTCTCTTCATCTTAGCCACTTCTCTTTTGCCTCTTAATCTTGGTCATCCATTATTTTGCCTCTTAATCTCCACCATCCAATTCTTTTCATTTTCTATAAAAGGAGGTCTCACTCCTCATTTTAATAGAATAATTTCTTCTAATCCTCTTCAAGGCTAAATCTTTTCAATGCTTCTCAATTCTTATGCATCTTCTAGCATTCTTAATCATTCTAGTTCTAGTTCTAATCTTTACATTCTAATCTTATTTTTAATCTAGATCTTATTAAATCATTATCATAGTTTATTAATATTGTTGCATTATCATGGATCTTAATCTTATTTGCATTATCATTATCGTGAATCAATCTTGCATCATTTAATCTTTATCATTTGTGAAGCTTGGGGCAAGTCCCTCATACTTGTTTTCAATCTCTTCACCATCATCTATCTTGCATCTTATAGTTTTGCATTAGTTTTGCATTTCATTTCTGTTGAGAGAGCATACCCACAATAATCTCAAAGAGAAAATAAAACAAGGTTTTGGGTGCCCTTGTTTTAGCTCATCGAAAGTTGTAATGAAAGTTATTTATTTTGTTGCATTTGAACTTACTAACATCTAATGTGATTGTTTGGTGTTATGGTGTTTTTTATTTGCAGCAAATAGGTCCATATTTTCATTGCATACATAATGATTAATTCTTTTATTATTTATTATGCAACCTAGGTTTTATTTTAGGGTTTTGATCTTCTTGTATAAAGATTGATCTCTCTTGTAAATAACAAATTCATTTCATTTGATTGAAACTTTTTTTTGCACATCAAGAATGTCTCCTCTTTCATGGATCTTTGCGTTCAGACCTCCATATATTTTTCTTTTCTCTTTATGGGATAGATTTTTGCATGTAGGTGTTCTTGGGAGTTGTGGGTTATTTTATCATCAATTCCAACATCCCCCACCAAATCCAAAATCTCCTTTCCTCAATCAGTCCATCACCCCTCAAGGTGTGTGTTAATGTTTTTCTTGCATCCCTTTCCATCCACTCAAAATCAAGCCTTCCTCCATTCCCTCCATTATCCAACACCTATTTTACAACCTTTCATCCATCCTACTTGATCCTTTTCATAATCCTTACCCTATCCTATCCAACTATCCATTTCACATTCCTTTTCATTACCCTACCAATATCTTTGAACATATTATCATAGTCATGGTCTATTATTACATGTCCTTTTAAGAGCACCATACAAATAGCCATGTGCTTGATTCCCTCATTCATGTCATTTCATGTGTTCGTCATCTTCCAAAATGTCAAAAACATTGAAAAAAAAAAGTAAAAAAATCTACAAAAAAAATAGTTGCCTTGATTAAAACTTAGAAATGGGCATCTTAGTAAAACAAAAAAAAAGGAATAAAGAGAAACAATTTATCCCAATAGGTAAAACCTAGAAAACAAGAACTTTGGGCAAGTACCATGATAAAAACCTAGTAAACAGGTGCATGAGTAATTTATGAACTTGTTACATTCCATACTTGGGGGCAGATTTTATCGATATTTGCATATCCTATTATATTATCATCATTTACTCTATTATCCCTATCATCTCCTCCACTATCATATTGCCTTTCATATCCCTTATCCTATCAGCTCCCACATTCCATTTTTTCCCAACTTTGATCTTGACAAGGTTAAGGATCTTCCTAGAAGCAACAAATATCCTATTTGTTTTATGTTATCTTGATATTTTTGGTTCTTATTTCCTATCTTATCATATCCTTTTATCCATATCACTTCCCTTGTCCCTTATTGATCTTTCTTTCCATATCTATATCCTAGCATTATCCTATCCCAATCCCTATCTTGGTCTTGATGAAAATAAGGACATAAAAATGCAAAATATTTTTTAAAAAACCTCTTGACATGTCAATTCCAATGTATCACATGTACCCTATCATTGTCAAATCTAATCTTTGAGCTTTCTTAAAACGTGTTATCTCATTATGTGGATAGTCCTTGGCAACCCAAACATAACCTCAATGACATACTTAGCAACCCTTTGACCTTCATTCATCAACTAGCATATTTATCAATCCATAATGTCCCTACCTTGCTAGAAACTGGGGGAAATTCTTCCTTTTAAATACCTTAATCTCTTAAAAAAATAGCTAAAAATCAAATAAGAAGCCAAAAAAATCCTAAAAATTTGCATATGATCCTAAAAGAAGATCTAAATATCAAATATGATCTTGAAAAAAGATCTAAAAATTAAATATGATCTTGAAAGAGACCATAAAAAATCAAATACGAAGCTGACAAGATCCTAAAAATTACAAAATGTCCTAGAAAAAAGAAAAATAAAAACTAAATATTTTTAAAAATCATAAAAAATCAAATTCTTCAAAAACTTGCAATAAACTTGTGCATAACCATTTCAATTCTTTCAATAAATTATCTTTTGTGATAAGACAAACATTTCAGTTGACAAAATCTGAAGACTTTTAAACATTGCACTTAATAAAATCACGCATCAACAAACAAACTATCCAATCAAGTCAGCAATCAATCAGATCAAATTTGTCTTATCAATCAACATCAATTTTCCCTTTATCAAACCTATCACTTGTATTATATAGGATGTGGTATACTCGAAACCAAATGGTATTTGTCTTAGATGGGGTACTTCATTCCTAAAACCAAAAATTATCACCATCATCAATAAAAAACTATAAATTTTGACAACTAGATCAGAATGTGTGTTGACTTGCTTGGTTTAGTGAGTCTTATCTTTTATTGTTTTATCTCTTTTTATTTTGTCTTTTGCTTGTGGACTATTTTTAATAAAGTTATGGGGCACGTATGTCATATGCTTCAGGATGAATGAAAATATTCCTTGTTTGCATCGTGTTTTCATCTACACAAAGGGGATTGCATTATCATCCTAGCTTTCTATTTCATTGTGTGATGCATCCACTTTTTCCATATTAAATAAAGCTCTTGACATAAAATGCACTTATGAAAGAAAGGTTTCATCATTACTAAATTTTCTCCATCTAATTTTATCTTTTGACTAACATTCCTTCCATCAGTCCTACATCATCATTCTCTCTTTGAAAAAAAATTCCTCAAGTCAATTTTTGCCCAATTTTTTGAGGGGGCATCCTACCTCCCTTATGTCGATCCACTAGGGCATGATCTTTATTTTTTCTTTGAACCAATGCTCACAATCACATTGTCTCAAAGAGGGGGGAAATGTAGACACCTAAAAATGGTTCACACCTTTTGTCCAATTTTAGCATGTCTTCTATCATGTGTCATTCCTCATTTGATTAGTTACTAACATTTCCCTCATTTCACATCATAACCTCGATCTCTTTGGCCAAACTGATCAAGACTGAATCATCATTGGAACATTCCTAATAATTCCTAAACCAATCCTAAACGTTCCTAATAATTTCTAATTATTCCTAAACTGATCCTAAACATTCCTAATCATTCCTAATTGTTCCTAAACTAATCCTAAATGATCCTAAACATTCCTAAATCGATCCTAATTGATCCTAAACTATGTCTAACCTTCCTAAATCAGTTCAAGTCAATCCCAATCAGTTCTAATCAGTTCAAGAAAATTTCAAACACATTCGATCATTTCTAAATCAATCCAATAGCATTTTCCAAGTTCATTGATTCTATTTGATCATCATCAATCATCCTAATAGCATTTTCAAAGATCATTGTTGCTATTTTATCATGTTGCCCTCGATCATGCACATTGTCAAACCTCATCAATGTTGAATTATTCCCTAATCGGTTTTAAATCATCAAGATTAGTTCAAACCCTAAAAAAATCATTCAAGACCAATCCCTTTTCAATCCTATGTCAAAAATTCAGTCAATAATTTTTACTAATTTGTCCCCTTGGGATAGTTAACCCATAGTTTATCTCTTTTGTATTAATTTATTTATTAGATTAATTCCCCCTATCCCAAGTCTCCCACAATTAATTAATTTTATATTAATTAATTGTTCCCTTTTTTCATGAATTTTGGAATTTTTAATTCCTAATTCCTAATTTTTCCTTTTGGTGG
Source organism: Chamaecyparis obtusa (assembly GCA_027943335.1). Lineage (NCBI taxonomy): Eukaryota > Viridiplantae > Streptophyta > Pinopsida > Cupressales > Cupressaceae > Chamaecyparis > Chamaecyparis obtusa. Next base: position 602,350 of record BSBK01003031.1, read on the forward strand.
GAATTAATGAGTTTTTCAATTCAAAAATTCCTTTCCCCTAATTGTGCTTCCAATCCCTATAATTATGCTTCATGATTTCTTACATCTTTCCCTATCCATTTCTCTGCTAATTTGGCCTCTAATTTCCTATTAATTTTCCTCCACCCTCCCTTCCACTTTGTCCTTGATTTGTGCATTATTTTATTCATTCCAAATTGTCCATTCAATTTATCATAATTATGACAAACTTCCAATTTTCTCTCTCATTTCTAATTCTACATTTTGGTCTCCAATTCCTATAAATTTAGATCAAATTTATCAATTCCAACTAACCATCTTATTTTGAATCTTCTCATCATCATTATAGTCATATTATCAACATATTACTTTAATTGTGTCAATATGGGAGCTACATCAACTCTTTTAGAGAAGCAAGAAAGAGCACAATTGTAAAATTGAGGGAGTTTTGTTTATAGTTTAAATTTCTTTGTCTCAATTTCTTTTGTGTTTGGATAGTTCATTGTGCATACTTTAGAGTTTTATGGTTCATCTTTTGTGCATGTTTTCCTAAATTTCCTATCCTATAGTAAGTAGTTGGATTATTTCATTCATGATGGAATGTTGTTTGGAGGTACTCAGTTATGTATACCTACAATTTCCATGAGATTGATTAAGGAGAAACATAGTGGAGGTTTAGTAGGAAATTTTGGCATTGATAAGATAGTAGCCTTAGTAAGCGAGAATTAATTTTGGCCACAAGTTCAGAAGGATGTGAGTAATTTTGTTCAAAATCGTAAAGTATGCCAAGTTTCCAAAGGTAGTAGTCAGAATGTGGGGTTGTATACACCTTTGAAAATACTATTTAGACCTTGGAAGAGATCAATATGGATTTTTTACTTGGTTTTGTGAGAGCACGAAGAGGATATGATTCTATCTTTGTGGTTGTAGATAGATTTTATATGATGGCACTCATGAATAATGACATAAGGGATATAATCACAATGTTGAGAAGGGTGTGGGGTCTTCCATAGACACATCAATTTGAGCCTTGGATGATCTATATTATTGAGACAATAAAAGCAAGAAGAAACTAAATTTATTGGGGGGGCATTCTAAGTGATAACTTAGAGGAGCAACTAAGGAAGGTACAAAATGATTTGAGCTTCTCCATGACCTCATATATTGTATATCTTCTAGCCACTAGGGTTGACTATCCCAAACTATCAACAAGATCGTCATTTAAAGATCCAAATGTGTGGTTGTATACTATGTATCCTTAGTTGGTGAGGAAGGATAAATTGAATGATCAAAGTTGTGAGTTCAAAATTATAAATGATGTTTTTGTTTTTGTGATAATCTATTCCATTGAGGGTGATTATGATGCGGGTCATGCAAGGAGGATCCAATTAAGGACAATCCAAGCAAGTAGCCAAACACCACAATGCAGAATTACACAACAAGCTAATGTTTTCAATTGAATTTTCATTAACATGCCCAGCTGTAAGGCCTTCCAGGTTAGGGCCAAATATAATCAAAAGTATTTTGGCAACCTCTCTCTATCTAGTCCAACTCTGAAACAAATCAACATCTGATGGAAAACCTGAGGTAGATCTAAACTTGAGCTCGCAAGCCTCCAAGAAATCTCCTTGTCCCCAAGCATGCAAGTCCCTAGCTCTTTTATTACAAACTATCAGATAAAAATCTGATCTTCAAGATCTCGTAGGATCTAAGTCTATCAAATCTACTTCCAAATCTTCTCTCTAATATGATGCCTTAAACAACTACCCAAACACTCCTTAAATACTAATCTTCAGCCACAAGTTGGTTGGAAGAAATAATTAACTCCTAAGCAAGTCAGCTTCTACTAAAAAAAATATTAAATGAAACAACAGTCAGCTCTCAAACAGCCTTACAAACATTTAATTCTTCATGTCGGCCTCAAGAACTACCTAGGAGAATACAACAAAAGATACCAACAATAAATGCACCAAGTCAGCCAACCAAAACACCAAGAACTCCAATCAGTAAACCAGAACAACCAAGCACCAAAGAAAGAACCGACCATCCCAAGCATCATCGAGCAAGCACATCAACTGAGCACCATAGGCATCATCGAGTACAAGTTCCACCGAGCATAAGAGGTTTCACCGAGTTCCTTCTGCGAACAAGCTTCCTTCAATAACTGATACCGTCGGTTAAAGCTACAACTGAGTACCACAAAACCAAAACAAAACACCTCCATGAAGATTCACCGAGTACCCTAGAATGCCCCTGCATTAGACACCCCAAGTTTGAAAAGATGTTCTCATAGGCTGGAAGAACATCTTCCAGGATTCAGCACATAAACCCCAAACTAGTTCTTCACATACAAGTCCTCCAACTTTTCACCTTGCATACTCTTCCACTTATGTTTCCTCTGTCTTGTCAAGTCTTTCCTTGATAACACATAGGCTTGTTCTCCATACTAATCATCCATCCTCTTAGGATCTGACAACTCAACTTGGCTACCAATACTCAGGCTTCTCCTACTGAGTGTTGTATCCAGCAAAGGCATCAGGAAAAACTTCATGTCATCCTTCTCAACAGTAAACACATTCTTGAAAAAATCATACATAGCTCTGTAATCATACTACCAAGGCCTACCAAGCAATATATGACAAATATTCATCTCCACAATATCACACAACACTAGATCCTTATATTGGCCAATCTAAAAATCAACAAAGCATTGCTCCCTTACTTCCAGAGCATGAACATCTTACAACCAGCCAATCCTATAAGGATAAGGATGCTTCATTCTCTTCAAGCCAATTTTCTGAACCATGTCATGCATGGAGGATCCAATTAAGGATAGTCCAAGCAAGCATCCAAACACCACAATGCATAATTACACAACAAGACAATGTTTTCAACTGAATTTTCATTAACATGCCCGGCTGTAAGGCCTTCCAAGTTAGGGCCAAATACAATCAAAAGTATTTTTGCAACCTGTCTCTAGCTAGTCTAGCTCTAAAAAAAATAAAAAACTGATGGAAACCCTAAGGCAGATCTAAACTTAAGCTCACAAACCTCCAAGCAATCTCCTTGTCCCAAAGCATGAAAACCCTTAGCTCTACTATTACAAACAATCAAATAACAATATGATCTTCAAGATCTCACACGCTCTAAGTCTATCAGATCTACTTCCAAATATTCTCTCCAATTTGATGCCTTAAACAACTACCCAAACACTCCTTATAAACATTAATCTTTAGCCACAAGTCAGCTGGAAGAAACAATTAACTCCTAAGCCAAGTCAGCTTCTACTACAAACAAATATTAAATGCAACAACAGTCAGCTCTCAAACAGCCTTGCAAACATTTAATTCTCCATGTCGGCCTCAAGAACTACCTAGGAGAATACAACAAAAGCTACCAACAATAAATGCACCAAGTCGGCCAACCAAATCACCAAGAACTCCAGTCAGTAAACTAGAACAACTGAGCGCCAGAGAAACAACTGACCACGCCAAGCATCACTGAGCAAGCATGTCGACCGAGCACCATGGGTATCATCAACTACAAGTTCCATAAAGCACAAGAGGTTTCACCAAGCTCCTTCAGTGATTGAGCTTCCTTTAATAACCAAGACCGTAAGTTAAAGCTGCAACCGAGTACCATAGAACCAAAATAACACACCTCCATGTAGATTCACTGAGTACCCTAGAATGCCCCTACATCAGATTATGCCAAAATACTCTCAAAGGAATTTTTTGCAAATATCTGAGCCCTAGGGGCGTACTTCATCCAATTCAATAAATTCTCTTATATCTGGGTTTGTGGACAAAATTAATCTATCCCAAGAAGCTTTCAAGATATCCATCTAACATGATAGTGTTGATGGAAATGTCAAAGAAACTAGCAGATGCTTACAATATTATTCAAACAAAGAAGCACTTGAGGGGCTTCCCCATCACCATCAGAGCCCATTGAATGTAGGATATGTAAGTGTGGAAGTCAATAGAACTAGATTTGGATGAGTGCCCTCTCCAAGAATTTAAGTTGATAAGGCCCAAGTTTGACCCGATTGCAGCCTTCATCCATATTGCTAGGAAAATATAAAAACATGAGCCACACATTGAAGATCATTGGATGAATTGTGTGGATGACTATGTGTAGACACCTAAAAATGGCTTGAGCTTGCTAGTCTTTGTGTTATATTTTTCACATTACAATTGGAACATTGTTATGCATTCTAATTATTTACCCTATGTTGTGCATATGGTATTCACTATATATCATCATTTGGTCCTTCCTTATCGATTAGACATTGAAAATTGTTTAATTGATTTCTAACATTTCTTGCCTTTTACATCACAACCTTGATCTCTTTGGCTGAATCGATCAAATCTGCATCACAAGCCTAAATTTTCCTAAACTAATCCTAGACATTCCTCAATGTTCCTGAACCAATTATAATCAATCCTAAACCATGTCAAGCCTTCCTAAGTTAGTTCAAATAAATCCCAATTAGTCCTAATCAATTCAAGACCATTTCAATCACATTTTATCATTTTCAAATCAATTCTAGGGTATTGTCAAAGTTAATTGATGCTCAAGAAAACCATATTTCAAATTAGTTTAATCACAAATAAATTCTGAGGCATTGTCCGAGTTCATCGATGCCTCCTCATCATCATCAATTTGAATGCATTGTTAAATTTCATTGATTCCTTGTTGTCATCATCGTAATACAAGTCAATTGAAATAGCATTGTCCAAGATTATCAGTGTTATTTCATCGTCATCAATCATCCCAATAGCATTGTGAAATTTCATTGATGCTATTTTATCCTTTTGCCCTTGATCACACACATTGTCCAAGTTCATCGATGTTGTATTTTTCCCTAATCGGTTTTCAATTATCTAGATCGGTTCAAACCCTAATCAAATCAATCAAGACCAAATCCATTTTTTATCCTACATTAATTTGGTCAATCATTTTTACTAATTTTTCCCCTTGGGATAGATAACCCATAGTTTATCCCTTTTATTAATCTATTTACTAGATTAATTCCCCCTATCCTATGTCTCCCACAATTAATTAATTGTTCCCCTTTCTGAATTTTGGAATTTCCATTAATTCCTAATTCCTAATTATCCTTTTTGAGGGAATAATGAATTTTCAAATTATTAAAATTATGACTCTTACACATTCCTTTAATTCATGCTTCATGATTTCCTATTAATTAGCCTCCATATTCCTTCTACTTTCCCTATCCCCTTTTCCACTAATTTGGCCTCCAAATTTCCTACTAATTAGCCTCATCCTTTCTCTTTCATCTCTCCCCTAATTGTGTATTGATTTTTGTAATCTAATTTGTGCTTCTAATTTTTCATAATTATGACATATTTATATGTTGCACACTAACTTTCCCTTTCTTTCATTTTGGCTCTCAACTCTATAAATTGAGCCTTTTGCACTAATTTGGCTAACCACCATTTCATTAATCTTTGATTAATTTTCTCCTATATTCTCATTTATTTCAATTTTTGCATTCTATCATTTGCAAGAGCTACATCCATCCCCATTATGTAGAAGAAAAGAGAACATGGGAAAAATTGATTGAATGGATTTTATTGTTTTTAATTCCTTTGATTTCAAGTCATTTTCATGATAGGATTAGATAGGCTTTCATATCTTTAAGGTTTTGTAATTTCCTTGATATGTTAATTGAACCTAAATGTGGTCTTACAATTGGTGAACCCAACATGAATACATGATAATTTGATTGGTTTCTTTGTTGTTTTGTGCATTTGCAGGTCCCGAAAGTCTTTTTAGGTGCGTGTAGGTCAAATTGCACAGTTGGCTATAAAAGTTGTGTAGTTGGCCACAGAAACTATACAATTGGTAGCTTGAATTGTGTAGCTAGTACTTGGACCTGCACAATTGGTCATGGGAACTTCACAGTTGGCATCCTAGATTGGCGGTTTGGATTTTTAGTGCTTTTTACATAGTTTGTGATTTGTGGTTATTTTATGTTGATTCTAAAGTCTTCAAATGAATCCTAAGTGCATCAAATCATACTTTTAAAGGTTTTAATAAACCACACATTTGGATTTGGATTTCTTAAAAAGAACCTTGTGCTTCAATTGGTTTAGTGAAATGAATTAAACCTAGTTAGGTTTCAATCAGGAAATCCTTTTCAATTGATTATTAAAATGTTCCTAATTGATTCAAAATATGCAAAATTATTTTAATTAGGAGATAAAATTGATCAAATACCAGTCCTAATCTACAAATTGATGGCTTTCTAAGTTCAAAAGTATATACTTTGCATGTTTCTAGGGTTAATTTACAGCTTATACTTAATCAGAAAGTCCTAAAGTGAAATTTTATTTCTCTAATTGTAGAGAAATTGGGGTCTAGAATTGCACAGTTGGTGACTGAAACTATGCAGTTGATAAGAGAAACTAGGCAGTTGGTTCTCTGAGTTGTGTAGTTGGTAAGATTCCTCTTTACCACTTGCAAATTTTCTTTGTTTACTGTCAAATCTCTATTTTACATTTAGGGTAGCAGGTTTTTTGTTACTGATCATCTATTTCAGCTTATGGCAATCATGGGATGAAGAAATATCATAAAACTACTAACACTTTTGTGATGTAGAACATTTGTTGAAGACCCTATTGTACACACTAAAATGGTGCACTTCTATGAACCATTACATGCAAGGTTGCTCAAGAATGAGGCCTCACAAAGCGGCTCATAGCTCTCTATGCATGGAGTTGCAAGGGACTATGATGTATTTGCTCTCAGCTAGAGCTACAAGCTTGTGACCTTGCTAGTCAACCATACAATGAGAGATTCACAATGAAGACAAGGGCAAGAGTGCCAATATCTCCAAGAATCACTATGAAGATGTAATGCAATGCAACTAAAATGAGGATGCAATCTAAGCTATGAAAGGAAAGTACAATGCAACTAATCTATGAAAGGAAATAGCAATGGATTACAATGCCTCCTATTTAGACTATGTGAGCTTATTCTATTGCATAAAAGGAAATCTATACTAAGAATGCCATTATCATGCAACTAAGAAAACAAATATGAACTAGATGATGAAAGCAACAAGTCTTCAAAATCCTCAAAAGCTCCAAATGCACCTAAAACCTGCAGCATAACATTAGCATAAAAACAATGGTATATGCAAATGAAGGAGAGAGCTCTCCTTTTATAAGAAATGTAAAGAAATGGACCATTGAGATTAAGAGGCAAAAAGTCTTAATCAATGGTGGAGCTTGAAAGAGGAGCAATCCATGTGCACAAGTATCCTCCAATAGAAAAATAGGAGTTGACTTTATGTCCATATGAGACAAAAAGTGCTTTTCTCCTTTTTATAAAATATGAATAATGCTTTATTTGTGCAACTTAGGATAAGATGAAAGTGGGGCTTTTTATTTATTAAAAGGGGAGGAAATATTCCTTTTAATCAAATAAAGACTTAGGATAAATGGCTAGCCCAAGGATAAAAATCCAATATATGATCGAAATTAAGACTTGATCAAGAGATTGATAACGTTGAAAATATTGATTATTGATAAAAATGATTCAGAATTGATAAATCAAATAAATGGGGCCCAAAGTCTAGGCGACCATTTTTGGGTGCATACACCTATATGTTTTCCTAAACAATCATGTGGGTTTTTTAGTTAACAAACACTTCATTTGGTTCTTTAAAATGAACTTTTTCTTTTAAGCATTTGGTGTACCTTATCTTTGTAATCCCAAAGAAATGTATCGATGTATTCTCTCCCCTCACCTTTGTGGATATTGGGTGTAATATAAATCTATGCAATTCTTTTAGAGAGGTTTTCCTTTGACTAAGGAGTTCACTTTGAATGTGCCAAGGGATGACCTCAAGCGGTAATAGGCCAAATCCAAGTCTCCATCCAAACTACTATATAGATGCATGATTGTGACTAATAATCCAATTGACAGTGTGGCTGGGTGATTTCTCTCCTCTAGTACCCTTGTGGTGTGTAAAACATTGGTTGTCAAGGATAGAAGACCTCTTAAAAGAGTTTATCACACCACCCATTGAACTAGATGTCCCGTACTAAAATCCTTGTTGTAGTTTTCTAAAAACCTTCTATTCACTGATGCAAGGTTTCACCCATGCCCATGAAGACATCCCACACTTTTGTGGATCATAGTAGAGATATAGGTTCCTTGGGAAGTGATGCCCCTTGAAATTTGAATCTTGGTGTTCTTGAGAAGTGAGTGCACTGTAAGGGAAAGCTTGTGCCTCCAAGATTCAAGACTATCTACTATAAATAAGCATGGTTGAACATTGTTCAAGTGGTAATTTAGCAAATATTGTCCTTCAAGCCTAGGTTGTGATGTGTTTGTTTCATTTTACAACAACCATTCTGCTTGATGTGTCTCATGTGACTGATCAAAATATTTAAGAACACTTTAAAAACACTCACCCTAATCTCACAAATGTTTCAAGAACATTCCTAAAATCGTTCAATGGTCACAAATATCCCAAATTAAAATCCTTGTGAACATAATGAATCCTCATGAATATAAATTTTAGAACCTTATGGCATGATTAGGAGTCCTCATTTTCCACATCCTAGTTCTCATTTTGCATATCTTAGTCCTCATTTTGGATACCTTAGTTTTCATTTCATTTTGCATTATCATTCCCAAGTCCTTGCATTTAATCCTCCTTCTAATTCTCCATAATATAATTTTGCATAGTCCTCATTTTGCATTTAGATCCCTTAAAAATTTTGCAAAAAATACAAACAAAATTCAAATCTTAAAGTCTCTCCTCATGTTTATGAATAAAGAATCTTGACTTTTTTGGCAGAAGGAAGGTGGAAAAAACCCTATTGATAGAGGTAGATGGGGTGACATCGGCAAAGTCTTTTGCAGTGTTAGAGTGAAAAAGTATGACACTACTCACCCCTACCTCAGTCTCTTTTGACCTTTTTGCCTTTCAAAATTTTGGAGATCCATCGACCTTCGAAATGATGAAAGTATGAAAAGGTCTTAAAGATGCTATGTCTTAAGGACTTAGTTCAAAAATTGAGTCAAACACTAACCTATGACCAAAAAAGGGAATAAAGGGAAAATAGACTTATAAGGAAACCACAAGAGGTACCCAACTATCATGAGCCTCAGTAGGGGCCCACAATCTAACTCATCAGTTAGTCGGTCTAGTTTAGCCTTAAAAGACTCAAAACCACTCAAAAGACTAAAAGACCCAAAAAAAGGGGGTTTCCCCACTAGGCCAAGTAGCCAAAATGGGGTGTGTGTTGTGGAACCAAAACAAGTAAATCATTAAGATCATATAGATAAGCATTAATCATAATAAATTCATTACATTAAATCACATTATTAATTATTGAGTCATTCATTAATTTGCATTAGCTAAGTGCATCAAATTGATCATTTTGTACCATTAAGAATTAATCATAATCATATGCATTTCATTATCATACTTGCATATAGTACCCATCTAATAAATGCATCCATCTAATCATCTAAGCATAATCACGTGCATCATAAGTATAAACGTTAAAGTAAACTGAATTTATACAACATGCATCAAAAAGAACATAAACATAGATAGAATCATATAGATATGCATCATGCATAACATCATTAATATAAAAATCATAAGGAGAATAAATCATAAAGAAAAGGGAGAGTACATCAAGAGTCTTATATTGAAGATACATCAAAAGATCAAAAAGGTACATCAATGTACACATCTATCAAAAACTAATCAACAAGGGGCACATCTAACTCTAACCATCCCCTATCTCACCACCTGACCCTAAAGGTGGAGCATATATAGTCTTGACATTTGATTATCTAGAGAGATGGATAAGGATGGACCTATCTATGTGGAACTCTAACCACTCTTAATAACCCAAGCTTGAATCTGTGCTACCTACATTGCTAAACTTTGTATAACAGTCATAGTCTGTACAACTTGGCTTTGCAATGTCATCATACTTACCTATAATAATTGAATATCCTAACTAGGTGTAGGAGGAGCTATGGGAATAACTAAAACCTCAAGGAAATTTGGATGACCTAGAGGATCCTTTCTATCCTATAAAACTAATCTAGGGCCTTTGTGACCCCATCTCTAGGAAAAAATGGTCTGTGTACATTGCTATGTCTTGCAGTAGTAGGAGCTAGACCACTCTACATCCTAACACAACTACCATCCCCACCACCACCTCAAACCCTCACCCTACCACCATCATATCTACCTTCTTCTATTCACCATCCTCGAAAGTAGCTAACACTAGTCCACCTTTGCCATAAAGTACACCTGGAATAACATCTAACCCAACTCTCACATCTACATCATGAACCACTCTCCCGGTCATAGATTGACTTTCTCTTCCACCTCAAGGAGAAAAATCTCTAACTCCTTTGACCTAGAATCATCTTTGCCTCTGGTGTTCCCCATCTCCAACACCCTAGTCATCATTAGTCTCTGAATCTAGATCATCAATATCTATAATAGGTTCAATGGGATCTATGAATCTAAGAAAAATGTGTTGAGAACACCACTCTACACACTAAGGAGTTATGAATTACCCTGACATCCATGGTATCATCTCTATAATCCCAATACATAGGATGAATATCCAAAAACTCACCTCTAGATGATCTATAATTAACACTAGGTTCCCATAATGATCTCTCTAACTAGACGTGAGCATAGTGAGCCATACCTTGGGGTAAGCACTAAGTCCGACTATACTATCTCAAAAATATCTTGAAACATAATCTCTCAATTGCAAAGATAGTTTATTCGATAAACTATCAAGACAAAAAATATAGGAACTCAACCTCATCCTCAACCCAAGCCTCGCATCCAATATATGGTCTCGAGCATACTTGATCAAGTTCATCCAAAATGCATCTCCAATACTCCAATTTTCCTAATCAAGGCTAGACAATCATTCCTCTATATGCATGAATGTAGGGATATCCACATGGATGATTCCTATCCACAAATTACCTCATAATAAGGAGATTCTACCGAGCCCATATCTGCAATAACACTACTCTAGTCGACAATGTTTCACTGTGTTGATACACCGTGTAATGTAGATCATGATATAAATGAGTAAGTACACATGAACACGAGGTGAATATTTGTGGTCGTGTAATAATTTCCTCTAGAATACAACCCAAATTGACCAAAAATATATTTCCACATCTATTTGGTAATAATTATGTGACAATCAAAGCTAATAGGACAGATGGCAAAGGGGCATATCACTGTCTCATACTACGCTCGGGTATAGACTAATCACCAATAGTATCATCACAAAAAATACATCTACATGTTTATCTGTCATACACTAAATCATAATAAACCAAATCTCCCATGATCAAGATCTACAAGATTTTGTATATGTCCTCAAGCATAATGGTCACCTCACCCATGGGGAGATGGAATGTGTTATACTATGAATATCATCACTCAACTAAGGTAGTGAGTAGACCCTTGTTTACCCTAAGCTAGGGCATGTCAAGTAATAATTGTAAACTACATCTCTTGATCACACATATATCCTCTACCAATAAATATGGTACCACATCAAGTGGCCAAGGATATATACCTTGAGATTTTAGTTTCCCTAGAGAAACATTTTTTTTATCAAATGCAATCCATTAATCAACATCATCATTTGACAATCTAAAGTTAGTCAAACTAGTCAATCTATCATCTATCTTGTTCTTCTTGAGGGCATCAACTTTTTCATCTCTCTAGAAATTGAGAGATAAATATAACATATCATCATCAATCTACCTAACTTATTTTGATTGACATCAACATATAATCAATATAATGATTGAGATTGACATCATTCCAACTTAACAAGATCAGATTTCCACAATCCATTAAGATGCACAGTAGTTTCTGGATTCGATTGTGTGATTTTTTTTAGCATGAACATTTCGGATCACACTCTATGATCCATCATCAGGAATAGAGAGTAAGAATGAAAAGTAAAATGTGCAAACTTAGCAATTCACAAGAGATATAAGAAGATATTGGGTAGCAACAACATGCAAACCAAAGAAGAGAATAAAAGTAAAATAGAATTACAACCTATCCACAAAGAAGAGCCACCAAAAAGAGGAACCAGAGAGATGGGAAAACAAGAGTGACAAGCGCGCCAAAAAGTGAGACAGATAAGGCGAATCAATAAGATTAAAAAATGAAAGACAAAGAAAAGAATGCAAAAAAAAAAAAAAGCACAAAAAAGGAAAAAACAATAAACAAAGAGAAACATCAACACAAGAGCATGACAGGACAAGAAAAACAACAAAACCGATAAATCAAACCAATGAATGTGCCAAAGAATAAATAAGTAAGAAAGCAGGGAACGAAAGACAATACAATACAATATATATGTGATATATATATGTATATATATATGTATATGTATATATATATATATATATATATATATATATATATATAAGAAATACATCTATATATATAAATATAAACAATTAAATAAAAGAATTACATTCATACCTCTATATACATATATATGTAAATAAAGATATACATAAATATCTAACTACACATATATATGTCTATATAAAAAAGCAAGTATTCAAAAAAACCCAACTATTTAAAAAGACTAAGGCAAAAATGTAAACTCAAAGAAGGAATAAATAAATAACCAAAGCGGATGACAAATAAACAAAGGGAAAGGAAATTAAACTAATGAATGCACGTGAATATATATATATATATATATATATATATATATATAAACACAATGGATGCACAAATACATACAAGCATGTTATGTATATATAAACACAACAAATACACAAATACATACAAGTATATATACATACATGTTATATATATATATATATATATATATATATATATATATATATATATATATATATATATATATATATATATATATATATATATATATATATATATATATATATATATGTATGTATGTATGTATGTATGTATGTATGTATGTATGTATGTATGTATGTATGTATGTATGTATGTATGTATGTATGTATGTAAGGATAAAAATCTATGAATGCACTAAAAAGCCTACAAAAACCAACAATGCCCTAATATGCCTACATATACATACATACATACATACATACATACATACATACATATATATATATATATATATATATATATATATATATATATATATATATATATATGTAAGTATCTTGTAAACCTATGAGTAAACAAACACCAAACCTAGGGCGCAGAAAGGGAAAAAAGAGAACACGAAAAGGAAAAAATGCAAGGATTGCAAGCGAGCCACAATAAACAAGAAGGAAAACAACCAAGCCTAAGAGAACAAGCAACAAGAAGAAAAAACAACCAAGGATCAAGAGAAGCCAAAAAGGGGGGGTACAAGATGATAAAGGGGGAGAAGCCTGAACGCAAGAGGAACCGAGCAAGATAGAGAAGGAAGAGAGGGGGGGGGGGAAGAATCAAGGGTGACGATGGCTATCAAGAGTGCCTAACAAGGGTTTCCAAGAGAAGCTCAAGGACCACCCATCGTCTTGGTTGAGGTTGGTGGGATGGTAGTGAATTTCAAGGGCCTCCTTGAGTTTCCTCCTGAAATAGTTATCCTCCTTGGAGAGAATTTGTGCACTTTCCAAACAAATGTGATGTTTGGTGGAGGAGGAGTGCTCAGCTAGAGAAGATTTGTGGACCCCTCTCATGCTCAATGTCCACACAATGCTCATGGAATCTAATGTGGAAAGAGTGGCTGGTTTTACCAATATAGGGGGTTCCACAGCAGCACGATATCATATAGACTCCAGAGCATAGCAACAGGTCTTTGGGGTCCTTGAGAGGGGGGGACCTGATTCCTTAACCAAGAAAGGGGTTTGAAAGCCACCTGAAGTCCCTGTCTAGTTAAGATTTTAGCAATTTTTTGGGAGATGCCATCTACAAAAGGGAGGGAAGCAAACAAAGGGGGTTGGGACACAAAAAGTTGAGGACCAGAGTTGGCATGAAAGAATGACTTGGCTTGGTTAAGAGCCTTGGAAATTTGATTGTGAGAGTACCCATTTAATTTGAAGACTTGGTGGAGATGGGTAAGCTCTAGGTTTAGGTAGTCATCATCATAGATTCTAAGGGCTCTAAGGGAAAGGGTCTTAAGGATGCCAACTTTTTGGCTAGGGTGGTGGTGGGAAGATGAGTGGAGGTATAAGTCAGTGTGGGTTGCTTTGCGATACACACACCGACCCAATGAACCATCTGGTTTCTTGATGAGAAGAACATCAAGGAAAGGTAACTGGTTGTCGGACTCCAGTTCCTTAGTGAAGGAGATGTTGGAAGCCAAGCTATTGATGTGCTCGTGAAACTCTTCAAGTTTTTCAAGGCCATGCGGCCAATAAACATTCATGTCATCAACATATCGCTTCCACCATTTGGGTTTGAGGGGGAAGGAGTGGAGGGCTAACTCCTCAAAATGCTCCATAAAGAGATTTGCTATGACGGGGGACAAGGGGGAGCCCATCGCCACTCCATCCACCTGCTCATAAATGACATTTTGGAAGGAGAAGAAAGTGGATCTAAGACATAACTCAACCAAATCGGCGATCTCATCACCAACCTTACGTTTGACTATTTGAATAGAGACAGGAATGGGAACCTTGGTTTATTTCCTTTCCCTTTGTTTATTTATCATCCGCTTTGGTTATTTATTTATTCCTTCTTTTAGTTTGCATTTTTTCCTTAGTCTTTTTAAATAGTTGGGTTTTTTTGAATACTTGCTTTTTTATATAGACATATATATGTGTAGTTAGATATATATGTATATCTTTATTTACATATATATGTATATATAGGTACAAATGTAATTCTTTTATTTAATTGTTTATATTTATATATATAGATGTATTTCTTATATATATATATATATATATATATATATATATATAGAGAGAGAGAGAGAGAGAGATATATATATATACATATATATATATATAGATATATATGTATAGATATATGTATATATATATATATATACATATATATATATATATATATACATATACATATATATATATATATATACATATATATATATATGTATAGATATATATGTATATATATATATATATATGTATATATATATATATATGTATATATATTATATATGTATATATATATATATACATATATATATATGTATATACATATATATATATATAGACATATATATATATATAGACATATATATATATATACATACATATATATATATACATACATATATATACATACATATATATATATATATATATATATATATATATATATATATACATATATATATATATATATATATATACATATATATATATATATATATATATATATATATATATATATATATATATATATATATATATATATATATATATATATATATATATATATATCACATATATATTGTATTGTATTGTCTTTCATTCCCTGCTTTCTTACTTATTTATTCTTTGGCACATTCATCGGTTTGATTTATCGGTTCGTTGTTTTTCTTGTCCTGTCATGCTCTTGTGTTGATGTTTCTCTTTGTTTATTGTTTTTTCCTTTTTTGTGCTTTTGTTTTTGTTTTTGTTTTTTTGCATTCTTTTCTTTTTCTTTCATCTTTTAATCTTATTGATTCGCCTTATCTGTCTCGCTTTTTGGCGCACTTGTCACTCTTGTTTTCCTGTCTCTCTGGTTCCTCTTTTTGGTGGCTCTTCTTTGTGGATAGGTTGTAATTCTATTTTACTTTTATTCTCTTCTTTGGTTTGCATTTTTTTGCTACCCAATCTCTTCTTATATCTCTTGTGAATTTCTAAGTCTACACATTTTACTTTTCATTCTTACTCTCTATTCCTGATGATGGATCACAAAGTGTGATCCGAAATGTTGATGCTAAAAAAACTCACACAATCAAATCCAGAAACTACTGTGCATCATTCCAACTTGTTTGAAATCAGCATCATACATCCTATAAACTAACATCAACATGCATTCAATGGACTACATCATTCAACCAAGATTATACATTCAGAGAATGCATGCACAAGTGCCTAGAATAACTTCAATTTGCACACCTAGGGCATAGGTTTTGAAACTTCTTGTGAGAGCACACAAAAAAAATTATTTACCCACCAACATGCATATGCACTCCAAGAAATTTTGTGAGCCCTCAAACTCTTTCCAAAATGCATCTAACATGAATAGGCACTATAATAGAGTGTGCTACACTAAGACACATGGCACATTGTACAAATATCCCAAAACATATTGTATACACATGATTTAGCATAGATTTGCATTCTCATGCTAAGTATTGTCACTTTAGGATTTTTCTTACTATTAAGAGTATTCATTTAGTCTTCTTAGTTAGAGATTCATAGGAAGATTTCAATTCTATCAAGTTTAAATATTGAATTAACATAATACCTTTAGTATTTTCTCAATATCATCGATATAATGTCCTATGAAGGTATTTAATAAACACAAACATAATTCATATCAAATCAATTTTCATCCATTGAATGATAACTCTCTAATCCCTTAGGTCTATAGTGAGAAGATGGTGGTCATGGTGTGGATGATGGTATATTGTATGTTGTAGATCGTAAATAGATCCTCAATGAGTTCTACATCCCAAAAATCAATCCTTGTATCTCCAGTAGCTCATGCTGGATCTCTAAAAAATCCTACTATAGTTGATCTCACTCTTCCTTTATATATTGCATCTCTACCTCTATTGGCTCATATATATCCTTGTGTCACCCAGGGTCTCATTATGACTCATATTGGACCTATGAATATTATAGCATCCATGATGCTAGAGAAATATATCTCACTTCACCCAAGATGTGTCTCCATCCACTCATCCCAACTGTATTACATCACAATAAAATTTATAATATGAAACATTATAAATATTAATTTAAAAAAATCTCAATCTTTCACACTTGGTTCTCCTTTTGTATATTCAAGATTTTTAGTAGCTAGAATATATGGGTCTTTGCCATGGGATGCTTCTAGGGGCATGGAATGACTTCTTTCTTGATGCTCTTGATTGGTGATCTCCCATGGGGGCAGTGTCTTTGATGATGCTCTCTGTGGTTGTCTCCTTAGGTGGGAAGTATCCATCTCCTCTACTATCTCCTCCTAAACTACCCTATGGTCCTCTCTTATGGGTGCCTCCTCGAACATGGATCTCAGATGTTCATGCTCTCTTTTCTCATCATCCCCCTCCTCATCTCTAGCTTCTACATGCTCTACTCTAAAGCATGTTCTAAAGTATCCTATAGGGTAGTCTCTCAAAAATATGAGTCTCACTCCATGCATGTTGGTGTATCTCATATAATTTGTCATCATGCATGCATTGACAATAGTGTGTAGTATAGTGTATCATGTCCCTCCTCTACATATAAGTTTGTTAGCTCTATATCATCTAGAGTGGGTCTCAGTGCGACTCTAGGCCTATGAACAAACTTCTACCCATGTGAATAGATCAACATTGGTTGAGGATCACCCTAGGGGAATTTGAACTATCTCTCACCCTATCATAATATAAATGCACCACAATGTACTTGTTCCTTTCCTCCACCAATATGTCTCTTTGCATGCATATCATTTGACAACCCATGTTTTCCCAGGATGACATGAGTCTGTATGCTCTTCATGTGATATTGGTTTCCTGCAACTAATTTATGGTAACTCTCTAGTATAGAAGATCACCTGGTTACCAATGGTTTCTTAATGGATTACCAAATGCACATGGATCTATGTCATATAAATTCATCAATAACCCTATTGGTCATGTGCATGTGATATGCTTGAACATCCATACTTGTAACGAAGTTCAAAAAACCAAGCTCCATCATTGATATTGAACATACTTCCCCAAATCATAATACAAGTGGGAAATCGTAATCCTCCCCCAAGAATATACAAAATGATGTCTCTCCATACACCAAACCACATGTGATAAAGGTGCAAGAAATATAGTCCCTCTACAATCTAGGGTCACTACAACTATAAAGTACTAATCAACACCTTTTAGATCAAGGGAATCTCCTTGGATAAATACAAGAGTGCATCTCAGGATATGTGATCATTTGGTGCATAAAGTGGAGATCATCCCAAACAATATATCTAATATCTCTCTCTATCTCTACCTCTGTCTATCACTTTGTGCATCTCACTATCCTCGAAAGGGAGTCGTAAGATGCAATATACATCCTCTAACACAAATTTGATCTCACATATGACTAAATGTAATATGAAGGTATCCTCAGCTCATCTCTCCATGAGTGACATCAACATTGAAAAGTGATATCTCATGTAAGGAATATGGTACAACTAATACAATCTAACCTATCTCAATAGATCGATATCCTCAGGCCTCAAACTATCAAACTATGCACATAAGTATGCCATAGCCTTCACTCTGACATGCTATTAGATAGTCAAGAGATCCTACAATAAAAGATCAATATAATAGTATTAGACCATGAATCATATGCATCAATCAAATTGAATCAGAAAACTAAAACACTTGGAATTTGGGAACAAGTCAAATTTTTAGGTACAAGTAAACTTTTTGGGTTTTCTAACTCAGAAAATCTCAACTATCATCAACAAGCTATTCTATGTCTATTTTAGAAAGTCAAAATGATAGAGGAAAAATCAAAGCACGTGTTTTAAGACATACCTCATCCAGTAGCAATTCATCCTCCACAACATGTCTCAACACCTCGATTCTCATCAGCTTCAACTCCCTTCTTAGTATTTTCATTCCCTTACACAAGATAAAACAAATGTAACAATGAAAATGGGCTTTCAAAGAGGTAATATGTTAACTTAAATTTAGTTTTAGGTTAGTTTCTTTTTATCTTTTAACTAATTCTTTACTCACTTCATATCTACTTTGCACTTATTTGATCATAACTTGAGCTAGGTAGTTTTGATTTCTACACCGTTTGATTTAGCCAAGGAGGGAAAAACCAACAAGAGATTAGTGAAACCATTGTAGCCAACACAACACAATGGAAACAACAAGACAAGATTGAAAGAAATGATATGTTATCCTTTTATTATTATCATAAAATAAATCACAACCAATCTGCAACATGCAATCTCACATGCCAAGCATATACGCTTGATTATGATCAAAAAACCATTGAAAAAACCTTGGCCAAACTAAAACCAAATAATCTTATGAAAATCACCTATCCCTTAGGAATAATTCCATAAGCTTATATATCCATTACAATTGTCGATTGGCCCAAAAAAGATCACATTTCCCAATAATAGAGAAAACATGTTACAATAAATGAGTCGACACCTGAATCATTTGGAAAAACCTCCAATGATTAAAATAATAGATGTGACCATACAAAAATGTCAGCCTCAAACACAATAAATGAGCTAAAATGAGGATCACAACTAGAGATTCCAATCGGTAGATCATAAAATAGATCAGGAAACACAAAGACTAACCAAAAATGAAGACCATGACAGTCTCATAAAAAAAATTACAAAATCTCACACACAATGAAACTAAATGAGGTGTGATCATAGGATAAGGTCTAGAATGAAGCCAAAAACACACTGTAGCGACTACAACCCAAAAGAACAAGCGCAGATCGATCAGAAACATAAAGACTAGACTAATCAAATAGAAAAACAATATATTGTTTTATTAGGTTGATGCAATATTGCTTAGATCCAAAGATGCTCCTGCATCAGACACCTGAATAGAAAAACAATATATTATTTTCTTAGGTTGATGCAATATTGCTTAGATCCAAAGATGCTCCTGCATAAGACACCTGGGGTAATTAAAAGTGAGCCTCTCACTTTTCTAGGGCCAAAGAAAAACCAAAGTGGTCAACCTCATTCTGAGAAATCCATGATAAATCTTCAACTAGTAATGTCCTTCCATTTGACAAGATACTCCATATATTTCTTACCTCTTATAGTATGACCAACTCTGCTATCCAAGATATTCTCTATTTGATCCATCTACTTCTTAGGATACTATCTCCCAATATATGACTCAATACTGCCATCATATTCATAATATTCATACAAGTCTACAACATTGAATACCAATGATATATCTATGTCATCGGGTAACTCCACTTCATATGCATTCCCAAAATCAAATCTCCTCAAGATCTTACAAGGATGAAATTTATTCATCCTCAACTTGATATAAGTACCAACATGAAATCTACACTTCTGCAAGTATACCATAACTTCATCTCCCGCATGAAGTTCCTTATGTCTTATTTTCATCTCTTCTCTCCTCTGATAAACTTGGTTCATTTCTTCCAAATGATATCTTACTTCTTCATGCAATGATTTCATAATCTCAATATACTCTTCTCCTTTAGCACTCTTCCTCACTTCATGACTAATATCCCTCAATTATGCTATTCCCCTAGGATTAAACCTAGTAACCACTTCAAATGATGTCTTCCATGTGCTCCTATTTAATAAATTTTTATAATTAAACTCTTCTTGAGGTCAAAATAAATCCTAATTTCTAGGCTTATTTCCAACTAAACACCTCAACAAGTTCCCTATACTCATATTCACAACCTTTTTTATCCCATTAGTTTGTAGATGAAAAGTTGAACTAAACTTAAAATCAACTTTCATCTTCTTCTAAAGTGTCATCCAAAAATAACCAACATACCTACCATCCCTTTCTAAAACAATGCTCTTAGGTAATCCATGTAATCTCACATCTCCTTGAAAAATAAATAAGCTACATGCACTACATCAATTGTCTTCCTAAAAGGAATAAAATGTTCCTATTAGATTAACAAGAGGGGGGGTGAATCAATAATCCTTAACTATTAAAATCTTAAAACTTTATTTGATTCAACTCGGTCAAAAAAACTTCAATATTAACCGATAACAGTAAATTAACTTTATCAATCAACAATAACATTTACAATAAACATTCAACACATATAACACCATTATTTAACATGGAAAACCAATTTGGGAAAAACCATTGTGGGAATTGTCACCCACTAAAGAAATACTCTTTTGAAGTATGCTTGATTAAAAGCCAATCTAGTTAAAGATTACAATTCACATTGTTAAATGTGACCTTGTTAGGGGATTTTCCTTAAATCTATTAGGATATTCACCCTATTAGGAATGGTCTGGTTAAAGGTCTTCAAACACTCTTATAGAATGTCACCTGTTTCAAGGATTTACAATAAGATTGTTAAGTCCACTTGGTTAAGAGATTTTTCTGCTACAAATGTTAATAAGAAATTGTATATAAATTGATTTGTAAATATGAAACTACTTCTTTCTTAATCAGATCCCTTGTGCGCTCTTTTTCTTCACTTCATTACATCACTCTCCACTAGATCCAACACTTCATCAATCTCATCTTGTAGACTCATATTTCAAACTTTTTCTTCTTCACTGCATCACTCAGTGACTCATCAACACTTCAACTTGCCAAATATTTCTTCTTACAACTTCATCCTTTATATAGACTTTGTTTTGCCTCTTAATCTCCTTTATTACATTTTCCTTTGATTAATATCAACCATCCAATCATCCTCATAAACTAATTCAATGAATTTAGAATTTGGTAAAGCTTTTTATCCTCACCTCAAAACTTGAACTTTCTTGGAACTTGTAACTTCACTTTTTTCCACTTAGATCTATACCATAGATCATCACCTTGAATTTTCCTGATCATAGATCTCATTAACTAACTCTTTCTCATCCTCAGAATCTTCCAGATCATCATAGCTCATCATTAAATGTCATTTTGATCCTTGTATTTAATTTTTGTTCCTTGTTCGATGGCTAACTCTTTTTCTTTCAACAAAATTTTTTTACGTCACTTGGTAATTAAAACCTTCTACTCGATGTCTTGACTTCCTTTCTCTTTGCTGAAACTTATTTTCCTTTTACCAAATAGCTTATTCCTACTCGGTAACCAAACTATTTTGTTTAACAACTTGACCAATCTTCTTTATGGACTTTATATAATTAAGTTTTTAGTAAAAAACAATTGTATCAACATAACCTTATCATTGTCTAATATGTATTACCTACCCAATTAAGTTCTTCAACTTCACAACATTTCACTTCTTCTTCTTCCTTAACTAACTCAACTTATATCATACTCTGAATGATATGGAAACTCAATATAAATTAGAAATCAATTGCTTGACATCAATGAAAATATAATAATTAATCTAATCCTTCTACAATCTTGTATACTTCTGATATCTGCTAGTCATCATCACCATCAGTTATAGTAATAATCTCCTTCTTTTACATTGATGGTAACACTCGTTGTTAATTGATGATGGCAACACTTACTGACTTGTCTTTGTACTTTACTCCCTCTGATATTTATCTTCTTCTTTCTTCATTGCTTATTCTCCCCCATAATAAATTGCATATTCTCTCTCTATCTCTATAATCATCAATAGAAATATTCTCCCTCAATAGCATATTCTCCCTCTTTGACAATAATGCCAAAGACACATACTCCTATAAACTTTGTTCAGGAAGTGAATCATACCTAACATGTACCAATTTCTCATTGCATACATGAACATATTTTACAAATTGAGACATCACCCAAAGAGTGAACACTAGCATCAACTCACAAAATAGATATTCTAATGAATCCTTGAATTGATGCAACATGCATCTTTCCTTAGTGAATATTGGATAGGGGAAGAACCCCTAATTTACCTCTGAGATAGACAAAAGATTCCTTCTCTAATTTCTTGGTAAATATATTAGCTATCTACTTCTTTGAATTTGCATACTCCAATATCACATGCTTGTCTTGAACTTGTTCTCTCAAGTAATGATACTTGATAGAAATGTGTTTTTTCTTTGAATGCATCACCAAATTCTTTGATATGTTTATAGCACTTGTATTATCACAATAAATAGTAACTGGATTAGTAATATCCTCTTTCACACCTTCAAGTAGTTGTTTGATCCATACAATGTTTGAACAATTCATAGCTGCTACTACATACTCAGCCTTGGTAGTAGAATATGAAATACAACTCTATTTCTTACTTGGCCATGTCACTAATGTTTCTCCTAAAAAGAAAGATCCTCAACTTGTACTTTTCTTATCATCAATATTTTTGGCCCAATCAACATCAGTTTACACCTTTAGATCAAAATCTCCTCCTTTCTTGTATAGTAGACCAAAATCTTCAATCCCTTTCAAATATCTAAATATTATTTTGATAGTAGACATGTGTGTTTCCTTTAGATTGGTAGAAAATATTACAACAATACCTACTGCATGAGCAATATCAAGTCTTCTATGTACAACATATTGTAGCTTACCAATCATTGATTAGTAGAGTGTTTCATTTACTTCCTTTGTCTCATCTTCCTTTGACAATTTGTAACTAGTAGCCATCAGTGTACCAACTGATTTTGACTCTTCCATACCAAATGTCTTTAGGATCTCCTTGATATACTTTGACTGTGTGATTTAGATCCCATCTTTAAATTTTTGAATCTATAGTCCAATAAATAATTTTATCTCTCCTATCATGGACATCTCAAATTCCTTTCTCATCTCCTCAACAAATGATTTATATATTGACTCATTTCCTCCAAATATGATATCATCAACAAATATTTTAGCAATCAAAATCTTATCATTACTATCACATTTCAAATAAAAATTATTGTTGTCACTCATTCTTAGAAATCTAATCTTGATCAAGTATGAATGTGTAAAATTTAATACCATGCTCAAGGTGCTTGTTTCAAACCATATAGTGCCTTGTATAGTTTTCATACCATGTCCTTGTTAGTATTATCAACAAATCCTTCAGGTTGTTCAATGTAAACTTCTTCTTCAAGAATTCTATTCTAAAATGCAAACTTAACATCCATTTGATAAACCTTTAAACCTTTATAAGTAGCATATGCAAGTAAAATTCTCACACCTTCTAATCTAGCTACAGGAGAAAATGTCTCACCATAGTCAATACCTTCTTCCTAAGCAT
This sequence comes from Chamaecyparis obtusa, assembly GCA_027943335.1. Taxonomy (NCBI): domain Eukaryota; kingdom Viridiplantae; phylum Streptophyta; class Pinopsida; order Cupressales; family Cupressaceae; genus Chamaecyparis; species Chamaecyparis obtusa. The sequence goes on from BSBK01003031.1 coordinate 626,434, forward strand.
ATCCTTTTCATACAAGTCTAGCTTTATTCCTTATCACATCTCCATTTTCATTTAGTTTATTCCTGAAAATCCACTTTGTACCAATAACATTCTTGTCCTTAGGTCTTGGTACCAGTGACCAACTATTGTTCTTTTCAATCTGATCAATCTCTTCTTTCATTGGATTAACTCAATCTTCATTTTCAAGTGCATCCTTGACTAGTTTTGGCTCAAATTCAGAAATAAAATATGTATTGTCTCTCAACTTACTTCTTTTCATGACTCCTACTTTCTTGTCTCCAATTATTTGAGTTGATGAGTGGTTCCTTCTCACATACTTTTCTAAAAAAGGCTCGATAGACTGTGGTAGTCCTTCATTTTCAGCATTTTCTTCTCTCAGTGGGGACTCAACTAGTTCCTCGATTTATTCATGCAACACGGGTAGAGTACCATAAACTCGTTCATGTAAATATATAAATTCTTGATAATCTTCTAGATCCTTTTTTCTATCTTCTTCATTTCTTTCTGCAAAATCATGAATCCTTACATTTACACTTTCCACAATTTTGTTGGTAGCCTTATTCAGACATTTAGAAGCTTTTCTCTTTATGGAGTATCCTAGGAATATACCTTCATCTCCTTTAGAATCAAACTTTCCATTCCTAGTATCTTTTAGAATGTAACACCTACTTCCAAAAAATTTAAAGTAGCTAACATTAGGTGTATGCCCATGTACCAGAGTTCATAAGGAGTTCTATTTGTACCTTTCTTCAATTATACTCGGTTGAGGGTGTAGACACTAGTACTAATGACTTATTTTCTAGAATGTTTTTGTAACATCCTTCTTAATCAACAATATTCTAGCACAATCAACTATTGATCTATTCCTTTTTTCAGCTATGCTATTTTTTTGTAGATTTCTCAGTGCAAAGACTTGTCTTTTCATTCCGATCTCATTGCATTAGATAGTAAATTCATCATAGATAAATTCACCTCCTCAATCTAATCTTAAAAATTTTAGTTGCTTACCTATTTCCTTCTCAACTCTTTCCTTGTACCATTTAAACATTTGGAATGCATCACAATTTTCTTTTAGAAACATTACCGACACCATCCTTGAGTATTCATCAACAAACAAAATTAAATATCGATCACCATAATAGATTTGTATCCTCATAGGACCACAAAGATTAGTATGAACTAATTCCAATATACCATTAGATGAGTAATAATTTATTGAGAAACTTGATTTAGTCATCTTCCTGATCTAACATTCCTTACACATAACTTTATTAGGCTTTCTCAATCTTGGTAAACCTCCGACTCTATTCTTTTTTCTCACCTTAATTAAGTTGTCAAAATTCACATGACATAATCTTTTATTCCATAACCATACACCCTCAACTTTAACAAATAAGAAACTTTTTGTAGTAGTGTCAAGGTAGAACAAGTTACCTTTTGATTGTTCACCAGTTCCAATCAAATCTCTAGCAGCATCATAGATCTTCACTTTTCTATCCTAAAACTCTAGTCGATGACCAGTGTTATTCAATTGTGCAACACTCAACAAGTTTTTCTTTAGTCCTTGAACCTAATAAGCATTATCACATTTGATCTTTTCATTCAGCATAATGGATCCTTTTCCTCTTATAGAACATGGAGCATCATTTCAAAATCTAACAAATCCTCTATTATATTCTTCTCAATTTTCAAAATTATCAATGTGATGTAAGAGCATCTTGCATCACAAAATAAAAAGGGGCATGATAAAAAATAAAATAAAAAATTCATTTCATTTACCAAGGTGCATAGGTGGAAAATAAAATAAAATAAATATTTCATTTATCGAGATGTGTAGGTGGCATTTTAGAAATTTGTAGAAAGTTCTTGCATTTAATATTTGTAGCTAGGTAGTTATACCTTTCTATTTTCTTATTGGCCCACAAAGACAATGTAATTTTGTAATTGGCCAGCATGGTGGTCCTTAATATTAATTGGGTGGGTATTTAATATTTGTTTCAAGGTAGTTGCATCTATCTTTTATCCCACATTGGTTGTGTTGTAATATCTTGGGTGGTAAATGCCTATATAAAGAAGGCATAGGAGCATTCATAAGCAAGTTTTCAAGTTGTAGGATCTTGTATTGGGGAAGAAGCTCTCTCATTGCAAGCTCTTGGATTGTAATCTCTTGGGTTGTAAGCTTGAAGGATGTAAGATCTCTCATGTCGTAGATCTCATATTTGGAAGAAGCTCTCAAATTGTAATGATTTTCAAGTATTAATGTATGCTCTGTAAAGCATTTTGTCTTCTCTTTGTCTCCATGTTGTTATGTATTTGGTTATGAATTGGTAAGGGTGGTGTAGCCCTTCATCAATGGTATCAAAGCTGGAGTTCTTGAGAGTGTAGACAGATCATCAAGCGTGAGGTAGTTTGCACCAGGACCTCGGGTTGGGTGAACTTTTCCTTAAGAGGATGCGAGTATGAAGAAGAGAAAGAAGATGACTTTTGTGATTGGATGGATTCTTAGAATCCCTAGACTTGAGAAAATTAGAGAGAGATATCAAGAAGAGACAAGAGTTGCAATAGTGGATTTGAAGAAGCAAGTGGCTGAATTAGAAGCGGAGCTGAAAAGGGAAGAGCGATTCAAAGAGATGATGGCAATTTTTTGGATGAAGGAAAGAATGAAGTTATAGTGGAGTATCAAGCATGCGATACAAAAGAAGAGGTAGAGCATAAAGATGAAAAGATTTGTGAACCCGAAGTTGAAGAAGATGATTTACTAATGAAGATTGTAGTAGTAGAGGAAGAGTGGAATACCTTATTCGGAGGTCAAAGGAAAGAAGTTGTTACATGCCTTGTTGAAGACACCAAAGAAGAAAACAAAGATGAAGATGTGACATAGGTAAATTTTTATGAATCATGGGATGCTAACTTTGAGATGGATTTGAAAGATAATGATGATAGTTTATATGAAGACTTTGCAAGTGATGGTATTACAGAGTTTATTATAGATGCATTAGATCCTACAAAATTGGAGGAGAATGAGAGTTACACTTGGACGAAGTTTATTGCAAAGGAATATTGTCAGCAGCATATACTTGTTCCAACTAGGTGTTGGAAAAGAAGGAAAAAGGAAATATATTGGCAGCGGATACTTGTTCTAGCAAGGTGTTGGAAGAGAAGAAAAAAAAATATCAACAGTGGCTACTTCATTTTGTGAATCCATATTCACAAAAATTTTCCTACCTTGGGTGTCTGATGCAGGAGCATCTTGCATCACAAAATAAAAAGGGGCATGATAAAAAAAATAAAAAGAAAAAAAAGAAAAAAATTTATTTCATTTACCAAGGTGCATAGGTGGAAAATAAAATAAAATAAATATTTCATTTATCGAGATGTGTAGGTAACATTTTAGAAATTTGTTGAAAGTTCTTGCATTTAATATTTGTAGCTAGGTAGTTATACCTTTCTATTTTCCTATTGGCCCACAAAGATAATGTAATTTTGTAATTGGCCCGCATGGTGGTCCTTAATATTAATTGGGTGGGTATTTAATATTTGTATCAAGGTAGTTGCATCTATCTTTTATCCCACATTGGTTGTGTTGTAATATCTTGGGTGGTAAATGCCTATATAAAGAAGGCATAGGAGCATTCGTAAGCAAGTTCTCAAGTTGTAGGATCTTGTATTGGGGAAGAAACTCTCTCATTGCAAGCTCTTGGATTGTAAGCTCTTGGGTTGTAAGCTTGAAGGATGTAAGATCTCTCATGTTGTAGATCTCATATTTGGAAGAATCTCTCAAGTTGTAATGATTTCCAAGTATTAATGTATGTTTTGTAAATTATTTTGTCTTCTCTTTGTCTCCATGTTGTTATGTATTTGGTTATGAATTGGTAAGGGTGGTGTGGCCCTTCATCACAATGTCACCATTTATATGATGTGAACAACAACCGTCAATTATCCATGGGTCAATTTTTCTAACTTGAGAAATAAAGGTTGTTTAATCTTCATACCTTTCTTCTTCTAAATCATCCTTCATAGCAACATAGACAACTTCCTCACTTTCTTTTGTGTCTTCAAATTCATCATCATTTATTCCTTCCTTAGCTAGGTAGCATGATTTATTTCCTTTATCCTTGAAGTCTCTAAACCTTCATATCTATTCTCTTTCTTATGTCTTTTATCATTCCTGTCATTATCAGACCACACATCTGCAATGTGACCAATCTTGTTGCAATTAAAACATTTTAGAGGTAATTCACCTTTATACTTTCCTTTTCCTCTTGGTAGCCTCTTTGCCAGTAGTACTTCCAATTATTCTTGTTCTTTTTCTTTGGTTTGGATATTGTCATAGTCACTTACACCTAAATTATAGTGATTATCTCTTTCTCTTCTTGAACTAACAATGGCTAAAGATGATTTAAAAGTTGTTTCAATATTCGGTAAACTATTATCATAATTACTATGCTCAAATATAGTTAGCTTACCAATCAAAGAATCAAAAGTAACAATATTACTAGGCATAGATCTCAGTTCTTGAATAGTAGAGACTAAAGTAGTATATTTAGGTGAAATATTTCTAAGAATTCTTCTTATCGCTTCTTCTTCATTTAATGTTCCACTAGCACCTTTAATAGCACTAACCACTTCCTTAATTCTGAAACTGTATTGTAAAATTTTTTCTTCTTCTTTCATTTTCATCTAGACTATCAACATTTTCTTTCTCTACATGCAGATCACCTCCACAAAAAAGTTCAAGTTTATCCAACATCTCTTTTTTTGTATTAAATTCCTTTATGTCATTAAACTTAGCATCAGTCAAGGAGGAAGAAATTTCAATAATTATCGAGTTCTTTCCTTTCTTTTCTCTCATTTGATCAATTCTCATAGGTCCAAGAGGCAGTGGAGTGTAGTCATTATCCAAATGGTTGAGTGCAGACTCTCCAATTCTAGATAGGTATAACCTCATCCTGCTTTCCCATGTAGAGAAAATCTCCTTGTTTAACTTTGGTACTTATCTCCTATACATCTTTGGATATTTTACTCAAGTCTTTAAAATTTATCCCTTTAAGTACTTAGCTCTGATACTAATTTTTGGATTAGGAAGAGGGGGGGTGAATCAATATTCCTTGAGTATTAAAACCTTAAAAATTTCTCTGATTCAACACAGTTAGACAAACTTCAATATTAACTAATAATAGTAAACTAACTTTATCAATCAACAATAACATTCATAATAAACATTCAACACATATAACACCAGTATTTAACATGGAAACCCAATTTGGGAAAAACCACTGTGGGAATTGTCACCCACTCTTTCTTTTATCTCTTTTTCAAAGTCAAGATCTAATGTTCAACTTCCTAAGGTTATACTCCTAGGTTAGTATTCTCCAAAGATTTTCTTTCAAAACTTTCAAAGTCTAAAATCAATTTGCCTAAGGCCTTAGCTTTCATATCATAGCTTTAGTCCAAAAATCCCAAAAACATAGTTGCATTTTGCACAATCATTCCAAATTCCCAAGAAATAATTTTTTTTTGCATTTGCATATCTCCTAAATTGCATTTTTCATTATCATTTTCCTTAAAAGTCCTTTTATATTTTAAGTTGCATTGTGATCTCCTAAAACTTTCAAAAAGCCAAAAATATTGCATTGTCATATAGACATCATGCCAGCCTTTACAAGGTCTCAAATATCTAAAAAGAAACTAGATAACTACACACCCATATTCATGTCACAAGGAGAATATCAGCCACCCTTTGATCCAAGACAAGGTGTGACCTTTCAACAAGTTGACCCAATCATCATGCAACCTCCAAGAGAGATAACACAAATTCCTCATGACCCAAGGCATGTCACATTTTCAAAAATCTCTGCAAATACCCAAGCATTTACTAATATAATACAAAGTGATGATCTACGCAATATGGATTACCCATCCAATACCTCACCAATTTATGGCATGATTCAATGGGGTCCTTCACCAAATTTTAAACCCATCTTTGTACCTCTACAACTAGGGTGTGGAAGTGTTCCAATTACACCTCGAGAAGAATACCATATGACATTTGATCAAGCCCCTCAATAATAATTTCAACCAGGATTTGTCCTAGAATAAATGCATGACCCTAACTACACTTTTGATCTTGATAACTCATCAAATACCTTGACAGAGTCAGAAGACTCTCATGCAAGCTACCTTTCATTCAAGGATTTTCCAAGAGAACAAATAAATGAATCTATTAAAAATAAGACACTTCAAAAGATGTTGGAATACCTCACAACTCAAGATCTAGAACGATATCTCAAGGTATTGAGGAAAAAAAATTCTCAATTATTATTGGAAGAAAAAAAGCAGGAACAACCTTCTTAGGAAGAAACTCAACCTTTGATTGTTTTGGACGAAGCCAAGGGGAAACAAGTTTTGGAAGAACCCACTATAAAGGTAATGCAAAAAAGACCATGATAGGAATTAACTATTGAAATTACTCAAAATAATACCTTTGGACAAATTAATAACCCCTTATTTGATACAACATCTTCTCTAAAAATAGTTGGTATTGATAATGCTCTAAAAAAGTATCCTAAAAAGAAATTAAGGATAGATTTAAAGAAATGCACTCAAGAAACTCAACAATAAGTACCAAAAGATGCATTCTTGTTTTATTTGGGGATACCACATATACCTTCTTTGGAAGAAAACAAAAATACACAACAAAGTGGTCATTTTCTATTAACTTATCCATCAATGTCAGAGAAGACTTTAAGTATGACACACGGGCCAAATACCAGTACACTAAAGGTATCCATGGCACAAATGACAGATGCATCTCATATGAAAACCATGACTATGCTAGGAACATTAAATGAACCCAAGAAGAAAAGTATCATAGATATTTCTCCAATTCCACCAAGGATGATACAACAAGAAATTGCACCACAACAAATAAGTGTTATTGTATCACATAAAGTACCTATAGTGCAACAAGTAGCTATTTCACAATAAGTACCTCTATCACAGCAAACGCCTATATCACAACAAGTACCTTTATGGAAAAAATCACAACATAAGTTAATATGATATCCCAGACAAAGAAGAACAAATCAAAGCATAGAATCTCAAATCTTAATGAGATACTTGCTCCATTGGGATGTTATTAGGAATCAAAGAATCAACACCAACAAATGTAGCAAAGTCAACAATATCAAGTGGGTCAAGGATCTCATCCTTCACAAAATGCTCAATACCCACCCAAAATTTAACAAGTGTGTCAACAACCACCTTTGCAACAACAATTCTAGCGTCAACAATTTGTGCAACAAGTTCAACAATAGTTCTCAAAACTAGCACATCAACAAAAAAAATTGTGGCACCCTCAGCAACAACAAATTGTACAAGAACCTCAGCAAAAACAATTTGTACAAGCACATCAAAAGCAACAATTTGTACAAGGACCTCAACAAAAAAACATTTGTACAAGAACCTCAATGACAACAATTAATACAAGCACCTCAGTAGAAATAGTTTGTACAAAGACCTCAACAACAGAAATTGGTACAAGGACCTCAACAATAAACATTTGTACAACAACCTCAATATGTGTCACAATATCATGAGAAAGTACCTCCACCTTATCAACAACCATATCAACAACAATTAGAGGATCCTCAACTAGTAGCAGAGTATCAGTCTTAACAGATACTTTGATGACATCTCATATTACAATTGGGAAATGATCAAGATCCTCTTATACCTCCACATGATATAGTATCTATTGAATCTTCAGAAACATGGACTCCTAAGATTGCAAAAAAAGTTAAACAATATCCTTCTCCTAATGATGACATGGTTCATCATATCAAGTATTTAGAGAAACAAATGTAGGCATTTAAAATGAAATGTAAGAGGATACATTATATGGAATGAATTTGTGCTCAGATCCATTCAAAAAAGATTTATACATGCCTCCTTTTCAAGCTAATTTTGAGGTACCCAAGTTTGAGAAATAAAAATGAAAAGGAAATCCAATTGATCATATCCAAAAATTCTCGACCTCTTGTATAGAATTAAATAATGAGCCAACATATCTCATGCATCTCTTCCCTCGTAGTCTCGGCGAATAGGAAATGGAATGGTACTCTAAGTTACCTAGGAATATAAGATCTTGGAATGAATTAGCAGGAAAATTCATATCCCATTTTTCTTTCAACATATCCATTGAGATTACACTATCAGATATATTTGCAACAAAACAAAAGGCAGGTGAATCATTCATGACATTCTTGTTGCGTTGGAAAAGTCTTATTAGCCGATGTCTTTTTGATATCCTATAGGAACAACAAGTCTTCTTACTCATTTAAAATGTCATACCTAAGATGATGTATGAGCTTAAAATCAAAAGTCCAAGTACCATTAAAAAAATCATACGAAAAGGAATCAATATTGAATATTATCTTGTCCACAAAGGTGTGCTCAAAATTAATAAGGACAATAATAATGCAAGTATGTCAAATGAGAATACAAAATTATGGTCTTAGAATAAAAAATGTCACAAATGATGGTGTCATTAATGCACACATGGTCAATACCACACAAGGAATACTCAGCCTTAAAGGGCTAAATACTAAAAATACATAGACAGTAACTTAGAGAGTTCCTCAAGCACCAACTCAGATGCAGAAAACTAACAACACATAGCAAAACTGACAATGTCGAGCCCCGAGGAATAGAGACAAACTGCAAAGATAGTTCACACCTTTGGGTGAACCAATTGATTCAATGTTATGACAATTACTCCAAAACAATTTTATTCAATTACCTAAGATCAAAAGTGAACCCATAGAGAAACCTATGGTAGGAAGATAATAAATATTGTGAATATCATTTCTCTATAGGTTACAAGATGACTTCATAGTTCTAACTAAAGCATATGGTACAAAACCTTATCGATCAAGGTTTAATTGAAGTTGAGCCTCCTACTAGTTCTTCCAATGTCAATCATACTATTTTCAAGGATCCATTGATTGACCATGGAAAAGGAAAGGCATATAGCTCAAATTCAAATTCAAAGTCCAATGTCAATTACACTCGAACTGATCATGATTATACCTTAAATTTCTTTTATGATTTGGATACCCATGTTTCGACCATCACCTTCAAAGATAAGAGTCCTCAATGTGCGGTTACTACTTGCCATACTAAGATCACTGTGCCTGGAGCCCAACAATGTAATTAAGGATAAACATGGATATTTTTTTGCTAGTGGCAATAATCAATGGAATAGCTTCAATCCATTTAATTCAATACTCAGTTGCAGTGATAATATACTTATGGCAATTGGAAGATGGAGGGTGAATTTCACCCACAAGGTCAAGTCCCCACTGATTGAATGACAATGTAGTTGTAAAAGGATGGAGTTCCTATGCTGGTGCATGAATGAGATTCCCATGAATCTGACATTACTTACATTTTCTAGTGAATTGAAAGGAATATGTCTCCATTGTAGGCTAGTAGTAACCCATATGCATGAGATTCTTAGCTAAGGAAGGACCACTCAAATGTGTCCCACAAATACCCTCATGGAAATCTCGCAATGCAATTTGAGCTTCATCATGTTCAAGACATCTTTGAAGAGTATCGTCAAGACCTTGTTGATACATCATGTCAGAAATTAGGATATAACGGGAGGCTTGCTGGAGAAAGGTACATTTTTTTGTTTCTGGATAATTTAGGAGGAATAGTATTATGTTTAAGATACGTATATATATCTTCCCATAAGTTGGAGATTCTTGTCCAATGATATGACATATTATGCTTGTATTGGGATCATTGTATGCAGGGTAATTCAAAGATTCCACAAAGAACTCAAAGAGGGCCTTTGTATCTTCCACATAAAAAAGAGAGGCAATTGTAGCCATGGAATCTACAACCTTGGAATTTTCTCAGAGGTGATTATAGAAAAATATTGTTTAAATTCATCCACCGTGTGTTTATATTGCAATAACTTGTCATCCTTGGTCTGATAATCATCATTCACTTGATTGATAATCAACTAATAGTCTTCATAGACATTCAATTCTATAACCTTCCATTGTAAATCCATCTTAAGTCCTATCAATAATGCTTCATATTTAGCCACATTATTTGTACAAGGAAAAATCAACTTGTAAGACTTTGGTATTATGTATCCTTTTGGTGTAACAAATAACACTCCAACCCCTAAACCATGTTGAGTGTATGACCTATAAAAATACAATTTCCATGCCTATGTAGATAGTGTCAAAATGTCTACATCTAGAAATTCTATCTATATAGGATGATCATCCATCAGTGGTGCCTCAATTAGTTGATCTGCAATTACTTTCCCTTTAATAACCTTCCTATCCACATACTCAATGTTAAATTCACTAAGCAACATAACCCACTTAGACAATCTTCATGTTAATGTCATTTTAGTCAAAAGATATTTCAAAGGATCTATCTTCGTAATGAGCTTAATAGAATGAGATAACATGTAATGCCTGCATTTTTGTGAAGCAAAGATCATGACCAAACATGCACGCTCAATTATTGAATAGTTGAGCTCATATCCAATTAGAGTATGACTGAAGTAATATATAGATTTTTCTTTTCCATCATGATCTTGTTGTGCTTGAAGAGCACCTAAAGATACTTATGTAGCTGAAATATAGAGAAAAGGTGGTTTTCCAAAAATTGGTGACATGAGAGTAGGTGGATTTTCCAAATGCTGCTTGATTTTATCAAAGGATTCTTCACACTTATCATCCCACTTAAATAAGATATCTTTATGCAATAGATGTTGAAAATGATGACTTATGTCTACCAATTGAGAAATAAATATTCTAATTGACTGTAGTCATCCTTGCAAAGATCTTAATTGACTAATATTTGTAGGAGAGGACATTTCCATAATTGATTTTACTTTCTTAGGATCAACTTATATTCCCTTAGCCGAGATAGTATACCCTAACAATTTTCCTGATGTAACCCCGAATACACATTTCTTAGGATTGATTCTGATCTTATACTTTTCCATCCAGGTCAATATCTTATCTAGCACTTTCAAATGACCTTCTCTGATTTTAGACTTTGCAAGGATATCATCTACATAGTCTTCCATTATAGTATGCATCATGTCATGGAAGATAGTAGTCATGGTCCTCTTATAAGTTTATCCAACATTCTTGAGCCCAAAAGGCATGACATTCCAACAGTATGTTCCCCAAGGACATGTAAAAGAAGTTTTCTCTTAGCCTTCTAGGGCAATTTTGATCTGGTTATATCCTGAAAAACCATCCATTAAGGACAACATTTCATGACCAGGTGTCAAATCAACTATGATATCAATATTAGGCAATGGGAAGTCATCTTTAGGATAAGCCTTATTTAGATCTCAGAAATCTATACATATCCTAATAGACTTTTCAGGCTTTGATATAAGTACAATATTTGAAATCAACTCAGCATAATCAATGGCTTGAATGAATCCAACATCTAGGAGCTTCTTCAATTCTTCTTTAACTAGGAGTGCAATATGAGGATACATTTTTCTGAGTTTTTGCTTGACTGGTTTGATCCCTGATGTGATAGACAAGTGATTCATGATAAGTTTAGGATCCAAACCTGACATGTCGATGTAAGATAAGAAAATTTGTCTTGTCTTTCCTTGAAAAATTGCAAAAAGTTTTCCCTTTCTGACTCTATTAAAGAGGCCGCTACTTGAAGAAGATGCTTGGACTCCTTTGTTCCAATGTTGAGAGACATTGTTGATTCAATGAGTATTGTTGATTTCTCCAAATAAAAATAATTTGGGAAAGTGTCAATCCTTCCATCTTCAGGAGCCTCGGAGAGGTTTTCACCCTTAGATGCATCTTTTCTTTTTACTTTTTCCAAATCTAATACTCCCACTTAGTGGTTTTCACCATTAGATCTATTTATAATTTTTACATTTTTATGACTAAAAGGATTGGCACTCTCTCCAAAATAAGCCATGTCATTGAGTTCAATATGAAATCCTAACTTATGATCCCCTTGTGATAGATGATCCCTGATTCCAAGATAATCAATAATTGTGTCATTGTTATGGAAAATGTCAAGTTTTGGATTATTAGGAGAATCCCAATCTATAGGTTTAGGATGGACATGAGGTAATAGATCATTTGGGTCAATTTAAAATGTGGTAATGGTATTTAAAGAGAAATCTTTATGAGTGGTATTATATGTGACTAATTCTAATGATTTGATCCTTGAACTCTCCCCCTCATGATAAGTGCAACTATAAGTATGAATGACATCAATTCCTATCTCTTTAGTATAGTCAGATAATGAATCCCATTCATAATCATTAGAGTCAGTATCATCACTTTGTCCTTGATTATTCCTAAGTTTATCAATGAGTTATGTTGCTATTCTCTATTTTTCCTTGTCTACATACTTTCCATCTTTTCAGAATCCTAATCCAGATGTACCAGTGACTTTATTTATTATTGGAGATATGACCTTTTCTTTACCTTTGTATCTTTTGGTCCTTCCACTTTATAACTGATGCGGGAGCATCATGACCCTTCAGCATTATGAGGAGGTTCATAATATTGTAATGTTTGAGTCCTTTTGAATTCCGTGGGACCATGTCAAGAAAGGGTTAAAGTCCCTAAAAGTGCATTGTAATGTGTTAAAAACATCATGGGAATGTTTCAAAGACCATTGTAATTGATCAAGTTTGCGGGCAAATAGGTTAGTTTTATAACTACCTTAGCATCTCTTGAAATAGAGCCAAAAAATGTAACCAAAAAAAGATAGAGGAGAGTGGGAAAGCACAAGAGTTACGAGAGGGAGAGAGCACAAGTGTGAGAAAAGAGTCGGCTCTCTCGTTGAAGACCAGAGAGCCATGCTTGTATTAGCAATTGAATCTTAATGTTTTAGTTTCGAGTTTGAAAGTCCCATCGTAACATTTCTATCCTCTTCAATGTTTTTGTTTTGCAAATCAGTTATGCAGTTCTCTGTTGAACTTAGCATTCGTTGGTTCTTGTTTTTGGTTTGGTGTGATGAAAGAATGTGATAGTTTAACGAAGCGGGTTTCTTGAATTGTTAGATACCCTTGTTAAAAATGCAATGTGTTTATGTTCAGTTTTAGCAGTTCCGATTTGGGAGATGGCAGTATTTCATTTGGAAAAGAATCAGTTTGGAAACTGATCATTCTCAAGTGTATGGAATTAGCAAATAGTTTCAAGAACCGTTAGAAGTTATTGTTGTATTGTCTACATGCAAAGGATAACGGATGTTATCGATTTTTCAAAGCCGCGTGGGGCCAAAGACCATGCCTCAATAGTTGCTGTGAACGAGCCTGCGAGTTTATGTTTAAATGGTCACTATGTGAAGGGAGACCGAGCGGGATATGTTTGTAGAATGGTGATTGAATGTCATCACTAGAACCGTTGTGAAACCCGTGAAGAACTTTATGTTTTGAGCTCGGTATTTGGAAAAAGAAAAAGGTGGCATTGCATATCAATATATGCAATGTTCAAATTTTGAAAGGTGGCAGTGTATGTGTACGTGTGTAGGCTCATATGGAAACAGATCCACATGATAAGGTGGCAAGCATGTGGTTTCAAGAAAGCCATCGCAGAGTTAGTTGGAAAGAGTGACCAGCGAAGAGTAAGAAATGGTGAACTCAGTGTTTGTAGTGAAACAAAGGGTGGTGAGCGTATGTTCATATATGTGCTTGCCAGTGAGCTATTGTAAATTGTAGAGATGTGGGAAATTGGTGAACACCAAAATATCATGAGTGGTGTTCTTGAAGCGGCCAACAGTGGACCGCATATTGAGGAGTTTGTTTAACAAGCTTGTGTTGAGTTAGACCGCAAGCTGATGGAGTCAAGCTCAGCTCATATGTTTGTAAGGTCACAAAAGATCAAGAATGCAATGTGAATAATGTTGATTCAGTTCAACCAAAGGGATGGAAATTAATAGCAAGTGATAGAATGATTCAGTGGGTAGTCAAGAAGCATGGTCGCAAGTTGATGTTTAGAAGAATACATAGTGATAAAGACATCTCCAAAGCAGATTCAAGGAAGCCATTGAATCATTGTCGAAAATGAGTGGGTGTATTGAATTTTCCTCTGCATCAATAACCCAACCCTGTTGTATCCCTTTGGTAATTTGGATTTTTCAAAATTGGTTTTATGACACCATATCTTTGCAATCCCATGGGTCCACTTTCTTCATATCCTATCTTTTGTAATAAAATATATCCCTTACCATATACATCAGATGATATATATTCATGTTTTATATTCTCCTCATTATTTTCTTGATTAAGTGATTGGCATTTCACTTAGCTGCTTCGTTGGATATAGTTCTCCCACTTATAAAAGTGCCAAAAAATGTTGTAGAAGGAGCTTCTGATTGTTGTTTGATGATCAATGATTTTCCATATGACTTAGGAGATAAAGGTAATTTTGTGATACAAAATGTTTGGCCCAAAGTGTATTCCCCCATACTTTGTTCTTTTATGTCTATCTTGATATTATTGGCTTTGGATGTTGACGCTACATTACTTGGATCAATGGGTATTGTTACAGAAGATCCAACACGATTGTATGGTACCAAGGATTTGTTACAAGTAGTGGTTGTCGTTGCACCAAAAGATCAACCTATTAATGCCTGATACAACCACTAGACTTATAGAAAACATAGGAGGCGGTTAAGCCATGTCACGAATCTCGAGGGGAGCACTGACCATTTTGCCAACAATCTCCCCCTTAGTGTTACCCGAGGGGATTCGAACCTATGACCAAGCTCTGATACCACTTGTTACAAGTAGTGGTTGTCGTTGCACCAAAAGATCGACCTATTAATGCCCAATACAACCACTAGACTTATAGAAGACACAGGAGGCGTTTAAGCCATGTCACGAATCCCGAAGGGAGCACTGACCATTTTGCCAACAGGATTTAGGAGCTACCTTCACAGTGTTACAATATTGAAAATGAGTAGGATCACCTTTAATAGTTATTTCTTGACCATTGTAGGGAAATTTCAAACACTGATGATAAGTTGAAGGTACATCTTGCATAGAATGAATCCAAGGTCATCCCAAAAGAACATTATATGCAAGTTCCATGTCAAGTACTTGACAAAGAACATCTTTGACTACATGACCTACTCTAATAGGTAGAACCATTGATCCCTTAGATGACCTCTCCTCTTCATCAGAAGCTTTGATTGTAATTTTCTTCTTTGGGTCTACAACATTTTCAGAAAATCCTAATGCATAGACTAGTTTTAAAGTGCATATATTCAAGCCAACTCCTCCATCTATGAGAACTCTTTTGATTTTATGGTTCTAGATAAGGAATTCAATATGGAGTTGAGAATTATGCAGTTGATTAATAGCTAGATCATCATGCTCAGTAAAAGATAGGTAATGTGGAGTGGTCAAACTTCCCACCATAGCTTGGAATTGGGTCTGATCTAGATTAGTAGGGACATGGGTTTCTAATAGAGCTTTCTCAAGAATATCTTTATGAGATGGTGACAAGTGTAGAAGCTCTAATATGGATATATGGGAAGGTGTTTTCTTCAATTGATCCAAAAGATTGTATTGATTTGAAATATTTGGTGTAGACTTTGGTACATAGACAGACTTGTTTTGTAAAGTAGAAGGTTTGGATGAAACACCTTGTAGAGTAACCTTTGATTGGGCTCAAGTTGTAACATTAACTGGTTGACCTTCAAAATTTTCTTTGATAGTAATCACATTGGCATAATGCTGAGAAGGATCACATTCTAAGATATGGTTAACGCACTTATAAGATGTCACATTGTAGTTGGCTTGGTTATAATTCTTAGTATTGGAAGAACTTCCTTTCTTATGTTTGGAAATTTGATCTTTAAAATCCATATGTGACTCATTTGAGGTATGTCCATCAACGCTTAATATTTCACCTCTTTTTATCAAGTCTTGTACTACATGTTTAAGTCTTTGACAATCATTGGTTTTATGACCTTTCCCTCTATGAAACTTGCAATAATCATTATCATTCCACCAAGAAGGTTTCACTCTTGGTTCGTAGTCTCTAATTTTAGGAAGCACAATGAGTTTCTTTGTGATCAGTTTCCTTAATGCAGATTCAAGAGACTCACCTAAAGGAGTAAAAGTCCTTCTGTGAGGCATAAAAGGTAACCTTGAATTTGATGAATTATTGCTAGTATTTTGTGTTGTGTTTTGATTAATCTAAGTAGGTTAAGTAGCATTGGCCTTTCTTGTGAGATTTAGGATAGGTTGTGTCGGTTTAACATGTCGGTTATCAACAATCCCATCATTGACAATGTTCTTGTTTTTGTTCCAAAATTTTGATTTGTCATTATTGTTGTTATTGGAATTAGAGCTTGAAGATCCAACATTGTCTTTAGTGTATAGTTTAATATTACCTTTTCTAACTATAACTTCCTCAATTTTGACTCCATTTTTTATGAGTTTGTTAAAACTTGGAGAACATTGTAATTGTAACCTATAACTCATTTCTAGTGTAAGGTTGTACACAAAGATATCCATATTTTCTTGTTCAAGGATTGTTCGTGGATATTTGACAAATAGTTAACATCTTTGCAAGAAGGTACGGAAAGGTTCTCCGTTATTTTGTTGTGCATTGCAAAGATCGAGCATGGTGACCTCATGTTTGATGTTATATGAGTAGTGGGTCACAAATTTGGCAATAAGGTCATTGAATGATTTGATTCTTGGTGGTAATTTAAAGAACCATTCCATAGATTGTCCTAAACTACATGGGAATAATCGCATAAGATAAGTATCATTGTGAGTGACTTCAATACAAGAAACACAAAAATCACGTATGTGGTTTTGAGGATCTAAATTCTCTTTGTATTTGTCAAATTTAGGCACCTCAAAGTGAGAAGGGAATGAAATCATTGCTAAATGTTTGTCAAAAGGATAAGGACATATATCATCTAAGGAATATTTCTTTGTAGAGGATTCAGTTTGAATGTCATGAATCTGTTGTTGAAGTATATGGATTTGTTGTAAAACAAGGTCCAAAGATGTTTTAGGTCCTTGTGTATTGTGGGAAGCACTAGGTTATTTTTCTTCCATAGATCCATGAGCATGTGTCTCTTGAGAACCACTAGGTTTTTCTTGATCACTTGTCATAGGTGATTCTTTCAGGATAGAGACATCAAAATCACTTGGTAATTTTAATCCTTGTTGAGAAAGCATGAGGAAGTATTTTTCTTTATCCATATCTAAGATTCTTTCCATAACCTTGTGGAACCTAGGATCTTGCATGGATTCTTTCAATTCATCATCTTTGGGTCCTTCCTCATTTGCAAAAATGGTGTCCTTGGAAGAAAATCATGGCCACAAGTTTTCATCATTGCTAGATCCTACCATTTTGTCTCTAGATTCTAGATTTATAGGTCCCCTTAGTTTTTGTGATCGAGTTTGAACCATAAAAAGGTGAAAGATGAAAAATGTGATAAAATTTTGGTAGATATGTGGATAGTGGATAGATAGAAAAATGTGAGAAGAAGTTCTAAAGTGTTGAGATGAAAGTAACAATTGATAATCGACTAAGTCTATAGGAGATATAGAGCTCACTATGATATGACAAAGATTTTCAAGGGTAGAAACTAAGTAATTTTGTAGATAAGGATGATAGATCATGATAGGTAAAACTCACAAAGCTTTTTAGATGTTCAAATGACAATTATCAACACTAAGAAAGTGATTTTGGAGAATGTGGATAGATGAAATGATGATGAAATTTTGAAAATGATGTTCAAACTAGGTAACAATGTTCTGAAGAGATCAAAGGTTTCCCAGAATAAAAAAGAAGACAAAATTGGGTATATGAAAAAGTATGTTTCAAAGGATGATAGTCTGTACAAATGGCCTCTATTGTAAATGTGCAGGAACAGATGCACATGATAGTTAAATTTTTGCACAACAAATGGATACCAATATACAATAACTTGTGGTATATGCACGATGACATAAATGGATACACGGAACAGTTAAAAAGATGTGCAATAATGTTGGATGTACATGTAACTTTGATATTTTCTGTTGTTGGTTGTAAAATTCAAGAATTTTTTCTAGTTGTTGTTTTTGGTGATTTTTATGGCAATAAAATGCATAAACACACACACACACACATGACATAAATAATTAATTGCTAAATTAATCTAAAATGAATGCACAAACACACTTACAAAATCCTATGGTAGGCAAGGACAATATCTATTGAATCCTCACTTGGATAAAATCTAGCCACGCTTATCCAAAGTGGATAGCCTAGGAACTTGCAAGCACGGGATCCTCCTTACAATGCACTCATTTCTCTAGCACACCAAGTTCTGAATTCAGTGGGTCATTACTTCCCAAAGAGTTTTTATCTCTACTATGAACCGTGAGTAGTGTGAGGTGTCTTTACAGGCTTGGGTGACCTCTTGAGCCAACAAATAGAAGGTTTTTGGCCACTAAAACAAAATTATATAGTAAGGGCATCTGTTCAAGTGGCTATGATCAATCCATATTCCCAATTAAGGGGACTCTCCCAATCTTTTCAATGTAAGATTTTTACACCTTAGCAATGTAGGGACTTTAACACACCACACGAGTACTAGAGGAGATTTTGGTTGTTATAATGATGAATTCACACCTGTTCATTGTGAGACTAATCACAATGACATTTTTTATATAGCGGTTTGGAAGGGCTTGGATTTATCCTATTATCGATTGGGTCGTTCCTTGGGGTGAGTACTTCTTTTCCCACCAAAGACCACCCTCTAAAAGTTATAACAATTTCTCTTACACCTAAGATCCATGAAGGTGAGGGGAGATGATACATTATTATAACTTTGTGGGATTACAAAATGCTTTAGAGAAAAACACGATAAACACTTGATCTAAGCTAAAGAAGACACATGAAAAGAAAAAGCATGTCATATTTTAAAACCCAAACAAGATTTTGGTTTCCTTAACAAATCCCTTTTTTCTTCCAAGGAACCTACAAGGAAATCCGTGAGTAATTTTGAGGGGTCTTCAATAACACGTCCTGCAAAATAGCCTAAATGACTAAAGGACACACAAAAAATCGTTAAATTGTTAGCTAAAAACTAAAATGCAATGAAAAAAGATTTAAACAACTATGAAAATAAATGCACAACTATAGTGAATGGATGCACACCAACATATAATTAATGTGCAGGTATAACAAATGCACAACCACATATAATAAATGCACAATAATATGTGATGGATGTGCAAAAATATCAAATGTGCAACAAAATGGTTTGAAAGCACTGAAAAGTGAAGCAGATGCGCAGAAAGAAAGTAGAAGACAACAAAATGTTGATGTCTGATATGGTGGAAATAGATGCACATAAATAAGGTATGGATGCACAGAAAGAAACATGTAGGTGTTGCACGTAGAAAACTAAAAATATGATTGTTAAAATTTTGTGGGTTGCCCCACGGTGGGTGCAAAAAATATATGAAAATTTAATGTTTAATCCTAGAATTGAAATACTACCCACTATTATCTATCAAACTATCTAAAATGCATTCCAATGAAGATTAAAAAGAGAGAAATAAATGGAAAACAAAGCTTTTACCTTCACTTACCCATGTAGCTTGTCTCCATTATTCTCCCAGTGTTGAATTCCTGGACTTAGTGAGCTCTCAAAATTGCAAATATGCTCTTTTTTCCCAAGATGTTTCCAAAGTGTGGAGATAGTGGAATTATATACAAAACTAGCCTAAATCTAGATTGCTTTTATGCTATGATAATATATGCAAATTTGATGGATATGAATGATATGCAAATGCTTAAAAATGATGCTAAAATGGTTTGGTTGCTTGATTTTTTGATTGTTTGATGACTTGAATGCTTGAAATCACTATTGCTATTAGGCTCTCAAAGGAAGAGGAAGACTTATTTTATAGATTTTTGGAGGACTCAAGCCTAGGTGGCAAGATCTAAGAGTGGAGATTGAAAGGTGGAAGATCCTAGAGTTGAAATTGACTTGGTTGAAGGGGTTGAGAGAAATAAGGATTTAGTTGGAATGTGAGAGGAGGAATATGAGATATGTTCCTCCTACAATGACAAAGGGGAGTGTAAGGTGGAAGGGAAAGACACATGTCAAGTGTCTCACAAAGAATCTTGAGAAGAAGGTGGGAAGACATTTTCCTCATGAGGACTCTTGGCACTAGTGTCCCATGAGTCACCTTTGACTCCTTGAGATGGCTAGAGAAACTCCTAAGGAATAGGGAATGTGATCTTGACCAAGTTGAAAGAGGACATGTGGTCACGAGACCAAGTCTCATTAGGCCACATAGCCCTTAAGAATAGGACATGTGGGTGAGGATAATTGTGACTTATTAATAATTAATATAAATTAATTACTTTATCCAAGATGATGTGTCAAGTAACTAGGTCAATGAGATGGACTAAAAGACTTAATCATATAGTGATTGTGTAATTGGATAATTCACTAAATCACTTTAATAAAACTAATTAGAATACTTAAGATAAGAAGAATAACACAAGTGAATATACTAAATAAATTAAATAATAATAATTTATTTAGTAATAAAAGAAATGAACATTAATTAAATAATAAATATTTAATTAATTTATCAAGCTACATTAAATAATAATAATAATAATAAGAGTGATAATTTGATTAATTAAGAATAATAATTAACTTTATTAGTTTGGTTATTAATATTTATAATTATAACTTCATTCAATCAATACTAATATATTCAATTAATCATTATTAATGTTTAGTTGATACATATAATTAATATATATTAAATATTTATTATAGATAGGGGTCATTACTCGAGGCCATAAAAAGATGAAATAAGGCCTACGAGATTAAATGAATTTTATGATTGGAGGGAAAATAGAGGACACCTAGAAATAAGTTCCTACCTCTATTTTGCACAAATTTGAAGGAATAGAGGACCCATATTTTAATTAGGTATGCATTAAGTGTAATTATAAAGTCCTAAGATGCAGTTTATAATATAAATACACTAAGGTAGGTGCTAAATAATTATTAAATTATAGAGCACATAGGTACTTACAATTTAAGATGATACACAAATATATAAAATTCAAGTAACATCCTTACATTTATATTGATTACACTTTTACCACTAGACACAAAATAAAATTAAATCAAAATAAAAAGTGAAGTACAAATATGTAATTTTCACAATTGACACAATAAAAATCAAAATTTACCATTATTTATTTTTCAATTTTAAATCTATTAAAAAATAGAAAGAATTTTTTTTGAATTGAAAAAAGCTAAAATTGCAATAAAGGAATAACAATTTACAAATGCACCACATAGGAAAATAGTTTTAAATAGTTGAAATGCAATGAATTGTCCTAATATGGAAAAGAAGCAACTAATAATATATATCATAAAATTAGCTTCCTTTTACCAATTCTCAAAATGAACAATTGCAAAATCCTTGGAACCCTCTTTTAGCTAAGATAAAAGTGAGACAAATTACAAGATGTCAGACTAGAACTTTAGCATTTTTATTTCTTGTTGAATAATATAGCTTAAAAACACTAACAAGCATCTAGTTTGCTATAAATTAAGCAAAATGATGTGTCTCCAATCACATTTTTTTTAAGGTCACTACCTAAAACAACTTTTTTCATCCCAACACATCATTAAAAAGTAATAGGAAAATGACCAAAAATAACATTTCATTTTTTAGTGGTTTTTAAAGACAATCCCAAAACATATATTTTAAGATTTCATTAATATGGTGATAGTAAAGACATTTTGATGGCTAAATACTTAAACATTTCAATCTATCCAAGCCAAGAAGCTTGTAGTGTAAGATTTTCGAAGCCAAAATTTGAGCATTTTCCTCAGCTTTAGATCTCCACATTTGAGCACTTAAGTTCCTCCACTTCCTTGAACTTGAAATCTACATCTTCGTTTTATGTTAAAAGTCATATTCACAAGGAGATTTAATTTTATCTTTTTAAAAGGAAGGCAATAAGAAAAGATGTTAATCAATCCACAACTAGTCTTTGCAAGAATATATTTAATACGAACACATAACTTCATAAGTAAATCAAATGGACCAAATATTTAACCCAAACCACAAATCCGTTGAGCTTGTTATTTATATTAAATAATCTTTTAAAATTTCATTAGTTGACCTAGTTAAGAATATTAAATTCTCAAATTTACCAAACTATCACACCCCTTTTTATGAATAGATAATTAGCTAATTTTTGGAAGGAGACAAAAAAACCTTAACCATGATATTGAACAAGTCTAGGGGAAGCCGCTGAAATATTGTTCGTATCTAATATTCATCTATTAGGTTTTGCTAATTAAAAGTCCACTAAAAAATAATCTAGTAGGTCAATAGTCATAGAGTGACCAAAGATTTAACAAAAACCACAAACCTCTTGAACTTGTTATTTATATTAAATAAGCTTTTGGAGTTTTGATAGTTGACCCAATAAAAAATATTATATTCTCAAATACTATTGCACCTCTTTTACAACTAGATAATGAGCTAATCTTGGGAAGGAGATAACATAAAATTGACCATGATATTGAACACGTCAAGGGAAAGGGGTCCAAATATTGTTAGTGTTCCAATAATCATTCATTAGATTTTGCTAATTACAAGCTAACTAAAAAGTTATCTAGTGGGTTAATAGCCACCCACTAGTATACCTAGTAGTTGGAAACAAACTAGTAATCATACAATACATGCAACTTTATTGGTATCAATAGTGCACAATTGTTAGAGCTTCTCTACATAAGTACTAGATTAGTTGTGCAAACTTTGTGGTGTTCAAAGCAATAGTTGACGAGGTAATATAAAATATATATCAAACATCAACTCAAAATGACTACATTTTGACCCTAACATGTATAACGAATTCCACTGCGTTCATTAATATTCAGAACCAAAACAATAGTTATAAACTTATAAGTACTTAAGTCGCAGATAAAGAAAATTAAAGAAAAATCATCAAATCCAATATATTGTCTACAAACATTAGTGCCTAAGTCATTTATTAAAAAAAAAACTATTTTTTTTTGTCAAAAGCCAATGTATTCTTTACAAACTTAAGATATGTAAAGTCAGTTATAAAAAATCAGCTATAAGGACTAGTAGTACTCTTTCTTATTCAATCCAATATAAGAAAATTTTTATACACAAACATGTAAGGTATGTACGCAATTAGGTACCTCCCGCAAGGAATATGAGGTAGTCCCATATCACTGTTACCATAATAGACCCAAAAATATATAGTTAACGACCTTTCATTTCTTTTTTGTAGTGTGAAATCGGTGATTCCACTCTAGATTATTCAATACTCTAAATCTTATTCAAATGGTGTTTCAAACCAGGAGAGCGGAGTTCGAGCGTGGAAAATCTGAAAGTGAAATAAACCGAAAAATTCAAAGCTTGTCCATTTCGGCAAACCTACTTCAACGACTCGACGGCAAGTCTGTGGAAAATGCGCTAAATCAATACATCACTCAAAATCTTCCCCCGATTTGATTGGAAACGTGCAACTGAATTGAAATTCGGAAGAGACAAAAACACCCCAGATGCCATTTGCTTTGACTGTGAATAAAACGTAAAAGTCTACTCCGCGTTCTTTATTTTAATTTTGAAGGTCTGGCTGCCGGCTCTTACAAATTGACGAAATTATGATGCTTTTTCTTCGTCTTCAGCTTCTGCCTCTGTTTTCGTTCTCTGTTTGAAGAAAAATGGATTTGCCAAGCGCTTCAAGCCAGAATGGAACGAATAGCGAGGTAAAACCTGACGAATGCCATTACATTTCTGACGCGGATCGAGTTAAGATACTGTCGATGCGAGAAATTATTGAGAATAGTGATCCTGCTGCTAAGGTTTGTACACTTCAATTACGTCTTTATAATTTTTCTTTCAGTTTATCTTGCATCTTAATCATATATTTAAGCCACAACCTTAAATTAGGTGCTTAAATTTTGGAAATCGCAATCGCATTTATAGTCAATTTTATCTTTGTAATTTCCTCTTTCGATCTCTGGTAAATTTTAGTTATTTTTCTATAATTTCTTCATTCAATTTGCTTATACAATGTGGAGAAGGCTTTCCCGATTTTGTCAAATAAAGATGGTAAGATTTTGATCATACAGATAAAGCTTTGATTATAATGTATGAATTCCAGCGGCGAATAGCGAAGGTTTTTCTCACCGTAAATGTGGAAAATGACTTTTCGTCATGGTATTTAAGTTTTGTCATGTCATGTGTAAGGTAAAGAACTCTGCAAGAAAGAGTAAATGAATTGAAAAAATCGGTCATTTGGTGGAATGCTTTATCTGTCAGGATATTAAATTAAAATTGTTTTAATTTAATTAATTATTTTTTTAAAATTTGAGAGTAAATATTTGTTTTAGGAATATGAATGTTGATAATTGATAAAAATTTATATAAAAACTAACCAGCTAAATGAATTGTAATTCTATACAATGTACTAACCCAAAAAACAAAGTCAAATGTTTTTCAGCTGGTGTTTGGAGAAAATTTAGGGTCTTTTCCACTAATTTAAAAAAAATTAAAGGCCATTAAAGGTACTTCCTGCATTTAAACATCCTTTTGCAGGGCTTCAATTTTAGAGGAAATGATTAGTTTTATTTTGTAGCCAATTTTTTCCTCAATTCAATGGAGCCCATCTATAAATAGGATTGAGCTCCTCTTCCATAGACCTAGATCCCATCCAACTCGTGGCTCTGTGTAAAGCGTTTCTTACATTGTCTTGTGAGACATTGTTTAATCGGATTTTCTTTTGTCGGTGTCTATTTTTCCACTGTCACATAAAATTTACAGGGAATTTCAAACATAAGACATAAGGATAAATCTGGAGGTAAGATAGGATATGCCAACATAATATAAGTTGTGGCTGCATAATTTAAGCCTCCCTTTTGTGTCCAAGGGTAAAATGTTTTGTTCTGCTCAAGATCACTTTTGCCTAAAAATAGAAGCACGAGTCCATACCAGGGGATAACACTATAAAATAATTTTCTAAGTTGTTGAGCACTAATGGTTTAGGGAGATCATTTTTATGGATGGAGAGGGATCACTGCACTCGCTAGACAAATAACTTTGGCTGAAATGAAAGTTGACCTACATTTTATATCCGGCAAATGAAATTACTAAGGATGTTGTCCCATGGATAGGCTACATCTCCCATTTTCTTCCTTGAGAAAGATTTATTATTTCTTGAATTCTGTTTGCCCCCTCACTCTTAATTTACCACGTTCCACTCCTTGATTAGCCACATGCCCAATACTCAATTGCCATGGAAATCTGGACTTTGTAAGAGGAGTTTTTTCCTTCAAAAAGAATCACCACAAAAGCCTTCACATCACATGGAACAAGGAAATCGAGTCACCTAGATGGATATTGGGTTGTTTGGCATAATTGACTTTCAATTTTGTCTATTTAGGGTAGTCAACTGCAATGTGTCTAGAATCTTTCAAGCTATAGAATGATAAAAGTACAAATCTAGATGAATGCAGAATTTGGATTGGATTGCTTCTAAGATGCAACAAGATTAAGTTCATAGTGTTGTATATCATTCCAGTTATATTGCAATATCTATTAATATCATATATATCCAAGAACCATTATATTTTACTATTATTGACAAACTTTTCATTTCCATAATATATGGACTAAACTCTATATTCAACGATTGACTAAACTCTATTTTATTTTTTCCATATTTCTATGCAGAATAAATAACTGTAAAAATGCCTTCATTTTCCTCTCTTTTTCAACATTATTATTGAAAACTCATTTTTATTTTTAAATTTTCCTTTTAAATCAACTTTTTTTTAAAAATGGTACTTTTAATTGGCCAATTTTTTTGCCCCAAAATATTTTTGGGGCTATGGTTTTAATAACTTTTTGCGGCAATTAATGCTCTTGAAAAGCTACATGACTTCCAAGAGGTGTCTGAACTCTTGGTAAAAGTACCTAGCATGTTCGAGGATAAAAATTGCCAGATATTCCACTTACGTGACACTAACCTCAAAGTCCTGGGATGGTCACATGCATACCATCGGGATAAAACAAGTCATATATGCAAGATATTTGTAAAGCTATAATAACATGCTGAATTTGCTTGGAACCAATGAAGAAATCATTTTCAAAGCTATTGAATCTGTGGTGTCATGCCAATTATCACAAATGCAAATAGGGTCCCCTTTACCCTTCAACTTTCCTGTATACGGGTTGTTTGCTTTATTAGATTTCTACCACAGTACTAAGATTATCCTCTTTGCTATCTAATGGGTTTTCCACATTTTCCTGTTTAATACAAAAAAATTTAGTCTTGTGTGGATTTAGTTGGATGTTATTTTGGTACATCTAAATTCGCTTTCGATCGTTTCTGTACCTCAGTATTCTTAAAATACTTTTACAGATTTATCTCAAACATCACTCATGTCTCTAATACTTTAAGTTTAAACTTTCATCCAGATAGCAGATGATGCTACTCTTCGGCGTTTCTTAAATGCTCGGGAATCTAACGTGCAACATGCTTCTGAGTTATATATAAAGTTTAGAAAATGGAGACAGACTTTTGTACCCCATGGCTATATCTCAGAAACGCAGATCACAAATGAGCTGAAGAAGAACTTGGTCTGTATGCAAGGATTTGACAAAAAAGGAAGGCCAATTGCAGTTGTTATTTTAAAAAGGCATAAACCCTGCCATAAGACCCTTGAAGACACAAAACGTAGGTCAAAATTTTCAAATGCTGCAAATTTGAGTAGGTTGCATGCGAAATTCATTCGATTTCAAATTGGTTAAAACAAATCTAAAAGAATTTATCCCATGATCCCCATGTGCACTAAGGCTGTAGTCATTTGATCATTTATGAGTCCCGCATAATCATAATTTCTTTGTAAATATTGTGCAGGTTACTTTGTCTATACTTTCGATAAAATGTCTTACAGGTATTCTTTTATTTGAGAAACTTATTTCTTCGTGTTTATTATTTTATTGTTAACACAAATAATCTCTATGCTAAATTATGCTTTTTTTCATTTAATATTTAATATATTATTTTCATTTTTGCAATTACTATAGAACATCAAGCGAACAAGAAAAGTTTGCCATCATAGTAGATCTTGAAGGATGGGCATACAAGCATGTTGACATGCGTGGATACCTCGCACTCCTTGAAATCTTGCAGGTTGTCTCATCTATAAAAATTTTAATATCGAAACTCAAATTTTAAAATTATTCTCATGCTTTTAGGATAATGCATGCATTCCGTATGTGTTAGGGGATGCAAACTATGTATTTGTTGCTTGGTTTCTGTTTTACCAATTTTATATTTTCTTATTTTAATCTCAATGGTCTAGCAGTAAATCAGTGAGAGTTCACAATTATGACCCAATTTCAAATGTCTCCCTTGAGTTTGACCCTCTCTAGCCAAGAAAAAATGGTTCATCAAATCAAGAAAAAGGTTTTCCCATACATGGTTTGGGAATACCCTGAACGATTACCAATTTGTGGAGGCAGGGATCGATGTATCCATAGTTGAAAAAATTGCCAATAGCAAAAACTTGCCAAGGCCTGAAAAAATTCAGCAAAAAGTCAGCAACTTAAAAAATTTCTTAGATTTAATTAGAAATGCATTTTTTTTT
The DNA here is from genome assembly GCA_027943335.1 of Chamaecyparis obtusa. Taxonomy (NCBI): domain Eukaryota; kingdom Viridiplantae; phylum Streptophyta; class Pinopsida; order Cupressales; family Cupressaceae; genus Chamaecyparis; species Chamaecyparis obtusa. Next base: position 654,166 of record BSBK01003031.1, read on the forward strand.
GCAAAATTCAATGAGGAGATGCATCCAATGAGTCGATAAATGAGTACGCAAAAGAAACAAGCTGAGTCTAGATATACTTGATTGATTTAAATGCAAATGGGATACAAAATGGCATCATCATGTGGAATGCTGATGGCTGGTAGCCTGATAGTTTGAAGCAATATTAAAAAAGCAAATTGTTTTTGTAAAGCTATAAGTAAATACAACATCAAAATAGTTTACATCTTCCTCTTCTCAGCTTTGGTAAAAACTGAGGGAGAAGTAGAGGGTCTAGTCCTAGGAGTTTATTGTGGCTATGCCTCCTTGCTCGACATGATTGGCTATGGCTCAACCTCCATCCTGGATGTAAATTCTGTTGGCACTGGCAATGACTCCTCATCATCATGAACCTTCTCATCCTCGTTAACGTCATTCAGTGTGAATCCAAATCCACCTCCCTCCTCCATAGCCTATCATAGATGTCATCCCTTGTGAACAATGGACGTTGCTCCTGTGATGTCCAATCACTGTAAAGATCTATATCATCCAAATCAATTGGACCAGCTGGTGTCTTCTCTACCTTGTGTGCAACTGAAGATTATATTGTACAAAAACAAGGTCATTGAGGCTGTTCTAGGCTAACTTGTTCCTCTTCTTCATGTGGATGGCCTTGAACAAGCTCCAATTGCATCCTGGGCCTCAAAGAAAGCACAAAAAATGAATTAGAATTCACATTTTGGCATCCCATACCTTTTATTAAATATTGTGGCCAAGATTTTCACAAAACCTTGGGGAGTTAATGGTGTAAATACTCGCCAAGCATAAAAACTCATGAACCCTACAAGAGAATCTAGTCATGCTCATGAAAGTTATACTAGAAGGTGATGCGGATGATAGCTATAAGAGATGTAACATCTCCACAATTTGTTGTTTTTGTTTATTGAAAGAATATCATACAGTTGCAGCTTTCATAATTTTGCCTAGTATACTTAAGGATGCATCCTCTGTTTTTTAGGCAATGTAATCATGTTCCTTCTCCATGTTCCAAGGATTGGAGAATGGTGCAAGGGCATCTCCATAATTAATCTCCAAAAAGGGGAGAGGATGTTGGGAAGAAGTTTTAGGGCCATCCCCTGTTTAGTGGGGTTGTACAACAAGGTTTTTCAGGATGGATGGATGCCTAGGCATTTCTTGAGCACCAAGGCACTTGGATGCCCCCATGTTTTTACTGGTCCTTGTAGAGCATTTCCAGTTAACCTTGAGATGCTCTTGATTCATGTGGTGGATGTCTAGGCCCCCATAAGAGTCTCTTGACACTTTTGTGATCTAGCCAGGCCTTCTTGGGATGCTCTTCATTGTAATAGAGGATGTCAGGGCTGCCTTGGGGAATAGAGGAATACATGAGGATCCTCAATACATCTCCACCGTTTCAACATAAATAATTCATTGTAAAAATATCATAAACCCTCATGGTCCTTGTCGAGGCCTTGGGGTATCTCTAGCCATTCTTGTACCTTGGTCCCTCAAAACTTGTATCCTTGTCCCCATCGCTCGTTGCAGCATAATTTTCACCTTGTTTCTTGTCATTTCCTATCTAAATGTCAACCCTTCACAATTAGATTGCTAATCTCTAATCTATATACTTGATGAATCAATAGTGTTGCTTGCTTTCATAACGTTGCCTATCAAACTATCTATCTCTTGATAATGTACTTATGCTGCTTAAAACCCTTTAAGTTTCCTTCGCTAGATTTCCCTTATAGTTTTGACATGCACCAACAAATTATAGCCTCATGCGCCTCCATCCAAAGGTTTCTAAGAGGTTGACATTGTTATGTATGGACTCATCTTCATGGATCAACATTCTTGGTCCCACCTTGTCAAGTGGGAATAAGTATACCTTTGGTTCTTGTTAGTATTTCACAAAGTTTGGGTAGCCAACTTTTCTCCTATTTCCTGATTCATGCATATAGTTCATTTTTTTCAATTAAAACTCTGCTGCCTCTATTCCTCATGATTTGCTTCTTCTAGCAAGCCAGCCATTTGTTTGCCCAATTTTAATGTTGTTGGAATGGGTTGTGAATATGCATTGGCCAAAGAGAAAGAAACAGATTCTGGAGCTAAATACTGCACAATCTGATATACTTCTACATTCGGTTGGTGGAGTAACCATTTTATCCACAACAAATGAACTACTCAACAATTGAGGAGGAAACCAAGAAAAGCGCGTATTGGAGAATATGATAGGAAGAGTATGCCAATGTGGAGGAACCTGCCATCTTGTTCATCACTATAAACACTCTTAATACCTTATGGTGGACATATGATTCAGTCTGAACAATATCTAATAGTTCTGTTGACATGGTGGATTTTTGGACATATGTATTGTTTGCTGTGGCAATGACACTACTAGATGTGGATGGGTAGGTCACTCTTGATGACAGGTTTAACTTGTCATGAATGACAATATTTTGATTAGGAGTTTGTTTATTTAGTCTTTGTTAATCAAAGAAGACCATAATGAATGTAACACCTAATAATAGAATCTGTAACAGTGTGTTTGTGGACAGATCTATATAATGGTTGGTTCTCTCGAGTCTTAACATTTCTCCCTCTTCCATGGCCTCTTCTTGCAATTGAAATCCCACATCTTTAGTTTTCCTTTTTCCATAGTTGTCTTTTCTAAAAGATTCTTCTTCCCAAACCACTAAGACTTGTCTCCTCTTCTTCATACGCACCAATCTAAGCAATGGTTTTTGAAATCATACCATGGTTCCAGCACCATCCTGAACTATCTTTATATAGTTCTTTCAAGATTTATAAAGCCTGGGCACATATGGTCAGGTTAGGCACATAACTGTGCTTGTTCACAGCATTTTGAAAATACCTTCACTGTGCGCAGTTATTAATCTCCCTATCTGTTAACACCAGTGACCAAGCTATGAACCAAATATGTACATCCAAGATTTATAATACACAGTTAACGTACTGACCTTGATCTCAATTGTCACCTTTGCTTCTTTGGTCTTTAAATTCATGTTTACAAATTTGTCAAATTGCAGCTCTTTTAGATTAGAATCATTTATCTTGTAGAGCTTTTCCTTGCATCTCAATTCTTTTTTTCTCCATGGTCTCAGTTTGGGCAGGCTTTTCAAATGAAAATCCCTCATGTGGGATTCTTAAAGACATCTGGAACTGCTTTGGCTCAAGATAATTGATGATATTGCAGAGGTTTTGATGGCCTATCATATCCCATCATCATTGCATTTCATAGCCCCTGTTGTAGGTGGCTTTACATATCAGTGTTGAGTTTTCAATATGGCCTCTTCCTTGGGCATTAGGTGATCCCTCTATTTAAATTTTTGATTGAGGATCTAACACAATTTCTTACTATTTATGGGGATATTTTGATCAACAAAAATTTGTAACTGTGCTAGATGGCATCACATAAAGGTTATGTGCCGTGCACCTAGGACTGGTTTGTTTATCTGTATGATGTGTTTCCTAATTGTAAGTGCTGCGACCATCACTTTTAGATTTATTAAATATGCTCTATGTTAAAGTATATCATATCTGTGTATCTTGCAGATGCATGTCGGTGTTCTTTTCAATTGTTCTGTACCTTCTTGTTCATCTTGAATATTGTAGCCATGAATGACCACAGGCTTGATAAAATTATAATGCACACTAGACATGAAGATTTAGGATTAAGGGTATTGCAAAATATCTTGCTAGTGTGTGAAATATTTTCTAGCTGTATATTAAAATAATTATTGACTAAAAGAAATTTGAAGGCAAAGTCCCATCAATCAGAAATAAAATTCAAGTGACAGGTGCACAATCTCTATTTATAAAAAATTGCATGAAGATTATTTATCTATTCAAATATTAAAATGGAAGCAATAAAGTACAGATACCCTGTTTTCCTTGAATTTTTATTGATTTATAACATGTATATTTTGCTTGCTTGTATTAAAGGTTTTCTCTAGCCCTGATATAACTGAATCTTATTTATCACTGTGTTAAAGCATAGAAAGTTAAGGACAACACGGGGATATAATTGAAGTCATTTCTTGATTCCAATCTAATGCACTTTAAATGTGACAGAATTACTATCCAGAGCGCTTAGGGAAGCTGTACTTTATTCATCTTCCATACATTTTCTGGGCAGCATGGAATATAGTATGTCGTTTTGTTGACAAAAAGACAAAAGAAAAGGTACCTCATACCCTAAAACTATGCAGATCAAATTTTGAACATTGTATTGCTTGAAGGAATTTTTTCTCTTATTAGTGCTCTAAACATATAAAGTGGTGAACAAAAACCGTAAAGACAAATAAACTGTCATTAGCATTAGAAACTTGAATAATTTACAACCCATTTTGGCAAGATTATGTTTTGTATTATCATGAATGATGTTAATTACATCTAAGCCCTGCACATGGACATGGTATGACAAAATGACTATCCTAAATTTTATAAATACCCTTTCATACTTTCAGATTGTACCCACAATGTTTGAGACAAACTCTCTGAGTGAGCGTCTCTAAAAAATTAGTTACCAGCCATCTTTTCTTGTATTTATTTCTCAATGCTATTGCTGATCCAGTATAAAACATTGCAAGATTCATTAGCATCAGATAATGTTGATCTAACTGCTAAATAGATGAAGCACCAGGATTATATTCAAGTGATATTAATAGCTAGATTTTACCAAGTCTTCCTATGTGTTAGTGATGAGACAAGTTTTTGGTGTGCCCTAATCTTGAATGCATGCGTACGATAACAATATGTGAGCTTCAACAAGTCATGACAAGTGACTGGAATATGTTTATAGATAATATCAACATATTAAAGGTCAATATGAAACAAGGACATTGCCGCTGTACCCACATGAGGGGTGTTTGTCCCTCAACCCCAATGGGGTTTCCATTCTCAAATCCCCACTAATTGCCATCCCCAAATCTAGCCCCTTGGTTCACTTAGGTAAGTGCAGTCAATTGGGTGCAAAAGAAGCTAAGGATTTGTTTTTTGTGCACTCTAAGTTGCATCTCTTTTCACACAAGAAACTTGATTGCAATTAGGGTCTGATGAGGAATTAGGATCTAAGTCTTTAAGTCTGCTGACTCAGAGATTACTGTTGCATAACCTGCTAAAATCTCTTTAGATGAGGCAGCTTCTACATATGACATGGCTAGTGGAAGTGGCATTCATTGTCGTTGAAATGAAATCGAATCAAATATTTTTTATGCTCTTGATGAAGAGCAATATGAACATTGAAGATTATTGAATATTGATCATAATTCTCATTGTGTATTGACATTTGACAAATCATTGAATTATGAATATATGAGAATTTTCTTTTTTACAAATTATGAGATTTTTGTATTGGCAATTATGATATCAATTTTTCTAATGTTTCTATAATTCTATCATTCACATATACATGAATGATACACAAGATTCTGCCAAGGGTGCAGCGCCCATGAATTAAGAGAAAAAATGGTCACAGTGCTTCTGAGGAAAGGCAACAGAATTACATTCCAGCCATAGGGGTATTCCCTTCCCTAAGGTAGTTGTGTAGCAAGAGACAGAAGCCTTTGGATAGCTCAGAAGTTTGCTCCACCTATTGTGGAGAGAGGAGTGAGTCATGATGACTGGTGAAAAATTTAAAAACTTTAATATTATTGTGGATCAGCCCATCATGGACAGATTTAATGCTTCCTTAAATCCTTGATGGCGAGAGTAGTAGCAATGTAGAAAACACCACTACTAATGTCAGCATCAGATTGTTTGTTGAAGCTGAAGATAGCTTGGGTTGACGCAGTTCAAAGAGGAATTTGATGAAATGATTTGCAGCCAGCTTTGCCCACCATTGCTTGCTCAAAACCATAACAAAGTTTGTCAAGAACTTTTCCTTAATTAGACCATCATGTGCATGGGAACATGAAATAATTTTGGGATCAATGACATCTCTGATATCTGCTTCCATTTCCTCCAAATCAACAAAAAACAGCCTACGAAGCTAAGAGCAATGTGTGTGTACATATACACATATATGTATCCTGAGGGGGGAAAATTCCATAGCAGCATACCCGAACCTCAAACCCATACCCATCCCCATACCAGGACTCCCAACTGAGAATTTTATGCAGTGTCTCATAGTTTGGTTTAGCATAACTGTAAACACTTTATCTGTATAAAATCCACCATATCCAGTGTAAATATCATTCAACATGTTTTGACATTAATTTGGAGTCAACAGATTTAATACAAACCTACAAAGTAGGATACTTTCCAAGGATAGTCTTGTATCATAAAGCATCATTGTCTTTAGTTATCATCACTTACTTTATTCTCTCTGGCAGCATTGATTTTCCTTTTTGTACTACTTTACTCTATTTAAATATCTTCTATTTTATTATTGAAAAGGATCATTTCATACCACTTCAAATCCTATTAATGACTCATTCCTACACGTGTAGTATAAACAGTGTGTATAGGCTGTCAAATTTAATAAAAAATAACACCAAAGCTCAACCACTAGTAGAACCATAACTGTGAAGACCCAAAAATTAATGTCATTTCATGTCAATAAATGATAAACAGATTTCCTTTCGGTTACTAAGACCCATATGGTTGAAGTAGAAAGCTTTTATGTTTCCATTAATTTTTATTTAATAATTTCATTACCTTGAATTGTGATTCCAAGATCTAGAAACACTCATAAATAAGGTTAAGCTCACTTTTTCCAACACAACTCTTTTAAATGGCATGATATTACGGTTGTAACATAAATTTAGCTAATGCACTTCCATTGCTAAAATAACTCTTTTGTATGCTCTCAAATGATTAACTAGAGTATAACCTTACCATTTTTCTCAATTTATTCTCAACTTCAAAGGTCCAATTAGAGCAGCAACAGTTTCTTGATTTGTGACATAGCTGTTACAACTAGCAGTTGTCGTTGCACCAAAAGACCGACCTGTTAATGCCCGATACAACCACTACACTTATAGAAGACACAGGAGGCTGTTAAACCATGTCACGAATCCCGAAGGGGGACGTTGGTGGTTAGTCCAACAATCTCCCCCTCAACGTCACCCGAGGAGATTCGAACCTATGACCAAGCTATGATACCACTTGTTACAACTAGCGGTTTTCGTTGCACCAAAAGATCAACCTGTTAATGTCCGATACAACCACTACTTGTAACAATAGCAGCTCCACTATTCATTCCACATCTAGCATCTACTTGAGTTCCACTGCTTACTTCTATGCAGTGATTGATTGGTTATAGTTTAAGGTCACCAACATATTGGCCTTGGTTTTTCTGAAAAGGATAGCATATCAATATATCCTGGCAAGAATAAGCTTCTTTACTTATATGCGAAACAGAGACCTGAATTCAACTTGTTTGGGGAAGATTTTGCACCTTGTATTATTGTAATGTTTCATACATAGTTAATATAAAATTTAGATGTTTAAGAAATGTTCAATCTGTTATGGTTAGAGAAACTCATTTGAGAATTTAAAGTATAGCACAAACTTGGAAATCATTTTATCATTACTACGAATTTGCATGTTGTTTGTTGTTTCCAATGGGGATTACATAAAATAACAATGAGATTATTTCATACGAAAAATGTGATCATCTCCAGTTTGTTTTACATCTAAATCTTATCTTCTAGAGGTTCTTATTATGAGTTATATATTAATTGATCTTAACTTAATATATCAAGGAAAGACCCTAAATGCAAGTTTTATAACTACATAAATCATAAATTACATTTGATGAAATGCACAAATCTCCAATGCATATATAAGAAAAGAGTAGAAGGGGGTAAATATTAATGTGTTTCATGATGGGCTAGCCTTGACATTGTTTTTGAGAGAATAATTGGGTTTCCTTAATAGAAAATATCTTGCTGAACCGGGATCACCATCATAGGGACACCATGGAAAGAAACCTGTCATGCTTAGTTATCCTGAAGTTCTAACATAAATGATTAACCCACTTGATTCTTCCATTAGCAATGCAGTTATTTGTTTTATTTGGGGCGCTTCCATTTTCAATTCTATAATAAACTCAATTAAAAAAAATTCATAAATTGATGTTTGCTGTCTTTCTTCAGGTATCAATAGTTGAGAACAAGGACATAAGAACAACTCTGTTGATGGATATTGATGAAAGCCAACTGCCTGAAATTTATGGAGGCAAATTGCCTTTAGTACCAGTTCAGGATGCAGTTGTACCAAATTTCCCTGCAAACTAAAAGACGTTCTATGTCAAGGTTTGACACTATCTGGTAACAGAACGTTCATAACTTTTCACTTTGTACCTGAGATGTAAATGGTGGTATGTATCATACTTTGTAATAAGAAATGTCCACTTACACCATGATTGTCAACTGGTTGTATTACAACCCCATTTGTTGTATCCATATTGGAGCATCTTCTTTGTATCACTTGTTGACATCTCAGGCTCAGAAACTTCAAATAACATTCTCACTCCAATATATATATATATTTTGGTTAGATGTCCCTTTAACTTGTGACGGTTATTGAGATGTATTACTCAATGATTCTGTCTCTTTGATAGAATAGCCAATGAAAAAATAATAAATGCAGAAGAGAGGAACTGTACTACACATTTCTGTTGGGTTCTTTAAATTTTGACAGGAAAATACTTAGAACATGAAACAGAAATGCTTGTATGACTGTTTCTGGAGAGAACAAATTCCATACACCACAGGTTTTCAATTGAATCAAAAAAGTACAGGGTGTATTTATTGTACCCTGTAATTGGTCTCAGTATATGTAATAATTGCGCTTTAGAATTAGTCATATGATTAAGTTTTTCTTTGCATTTCATGTTCAGAATAGATATCAGTTTCATCCAAATACTCTTCTTGTTTGAGTTTTGCAATAACTTATTTTAATTGCACTGTTGTGTTGACCCATCCATTGCAGCGGCATTAGACTTTTTAAGCTATGCATGTTGAAGAGCCTAATTGTGTTTTTTCAGTTGATTACTGACATTCATGTCAGTATTATAATTAAGTATTCACTAATCTACTCACCCACCCTTACTCAACTTGGGTGCTTCAGACATCCTATAGTTTCAAACTCATGTTAAGAAATTAAGCAAGAATTGACAAGGAGCCACTATATGAGCATACTTGCATTCTCAGACTTTGGGCAACTGCCCTAGTTCTCTTGCTGTAGTGACCTTGATTGGTTCTATGAAAATTCGACACAAAAATTTGACTTGTTGCACATGCAATATCTCCCACCCATAACATACTCACGACTTGGTGAGTCTTGTGCTACTAGGATAAATAAAGGCTCTTTGTTTACACCTGTCATATTCTCCAAGTTCTTTTGACAAGTTTGGAACTGGCTTAGCAAGTTTCATTTAGTAAGCATATGTCTCATATGTACATCATTACCTTCTGAAAATCAAACAAGCAACTCATATTATTTCTTTAAAGGATAGTAACTCGTTAAAGAACATCTTACTCGTCGTCCTCAAGGGTTTCATTTTCAGTTTTCACTATTTCGTATTCATATTTTTAAATTTTTTTAATATATCCCACAGAGTTTCATACTTCTGTATGTGAACACAAAATACTTTTCTCATACTTGTATGTCCACATGCAAGCCTATGAAATTCTATGTTTTCTACCTCAAGCTTACAGCTTGATAAACATGTTAGTACTCCTGTTCAAAAGAGAGAATAAACATTTCAGCTGTTCTATAAGATTTATAATTTCCTTGAGATATGACTGTCTCTTTTTTATACTGCTTATATAAAAGAGTCTTTATACTATTCTATTATCTTTCCATGAATTAACACGTTATTTCTTTTCTTTTGAAAAGATACTCATTAATACTTGAGTTACATCCTTCTGTTTCTTATTCCTTACACATCTTCAGGCATCCTAAAGGTTTAAGTTGCATATTACCATCTCTCTCTTGTGACTGATTATTAAAGAATCTTTCTTGTAAAATGACAACAATATAACGCAAAGCATAAAACACAAAGCATATAGGAAACACATTCATGGAGGTTTCGTATGCCCAGGAGACTAATGCTTCTTCTCTTTTCATTGGTTGCCTTGGGAGGTAACTGTTGCTCTATTTTATAAAGATCTTCCAAGCTTCTCTTCTCCTCCTCCTATGAACGGGACTTTTAAGAGTCCTTCAAATTCCTCTGGCAAATAAACACTATAGTCAGTAACACTTATTCTGGAGAAAAATTACTTTCTACTAGAGGAAACAGTAACGATATATCGTGGCCAAAGATGGAATGATTGAAGTATTTGTAAATAGAATTATACCATATATATACTTATGACTTCAAATTGATTATTTTCACTACCCATAGCATATTACAAGCATTTGATTCGAAGAAAGAATGAGTCCAAGCTTTTACTCACGACATCATGTGAAGGGTTAATTTTTCACTACGTAGCTGTCTGCTTGAAAGGAGGGTCTAAAACAGCTCGTGGCTTCGAAGCCACCGTGGATTATTTTCCACCTATATTAACATTCAAAACATTTATTTACAAATCAATTCATGCTTGCCGATATCGGCCCTTTAGTAGCTTTGTCAGTGCATTTGATATAGCTTTCAAAATTTAAATCCATGCTCAAGAAATAATTAGCGCGTGCCATGTGAAATCGGCTATCAAGGTGATATATACATATTTGTAAATGGATATGGATAGCTCAAAGTAAATATATCTGTTTGCTAATTAAACTACAACGCAAAGTAATCCCATAAACTTCAAATCACATAACAAAACATAAACTTTTGTTCATCTTTTAACCACCACCTACCCCACCCCTCGCCCACCTCTCCCGGCCACTCCCCCATCCCCCACACATATATTTGTATCCATACACATGTATACATATGTATGCGTTTATACTTGTAGATATCCATGTATTAATGGATTTAGGTAATATTTTAGTCTCCACTTTGATATATTAAATTATTTGAAAGGAATGATTGAATAGACTCGAGTCTAGATGACCACACACTAGCACTTGGGAATCATCATTGGTCCAACTTAGACTTTCAACTAACTTATACTAGAAAAGATGTAAGATTTACTAACCAATTGCACAACCATAAACAAGGATGACATAAACCTACATGTGTACATTGATTAATTGATTATTTGTTCTCATGCCTGTGTTCCTCTCTCTAGTGATGCTAGGGTGGGTTGTCCTACATCCATCTTATAACCACAACAATGGTTAGCCCATAAATTCTAATCATCATCAATACATGGAAGGCAAAACATTAATCACATGTCATTGATCATTAAAGATAAGCATTTCATTTACATAAGCTCATTTACAATTATATTGATCAATATAATGTAAATCATATCCTTATGTAAACTCGTCACAAAATTACCATGCAAGTAAAAAGCATTAATAGTGTCATAAAGAGGGATGTAACCTTAGTTGTGAAAAGAGAAATATAGGTTGTTTCTTGGATGCCCATGAAATTACTACTAAATTTAAGTTGTATACATATCTTGATGTGCTCTTCCTATCATCTACACTTACTATCCAATCACTATCAATATATCCAATTAGTCCAAGCTCATTTGTTGGAGTATACAACATATCAAATCCTTGGTGACATGTTACCATACCTTAGGATTCTTTTACATGCCAAGCAATATGTATCTTGTGGTGTCTCCAGAAAGCTGGAAATTTGGCTTGCTATATGCATCATATCAAGCCAAACTTCTATCAAGTACGTTGAACTTCCAATCAAACTTTTGTATTGAGTTGGATTAACATTGCTATTGCAATCTTCCATATTTAACTTTAGATTTTTGGTTGTTGATATGACACAAGCTTAATCCTTGTTCTTCCAATACAAGTCATATTGCAATATGACATTGTTGAGGTGTTGCTCTTGGCATTGTTGTCATTGATGTCAAAACCTATGTACTGAATGGTTGTGCTTTGGGAGATATATAATATTGATCGATTTTATGTAGTTTGTTATGGTAATAAGGTATGTGGATGGTTGTCCCTGCTCCGATGGTGGTGATATATCTTTTTGGTACATCAATGGAACTTAGTGCAAAAATATGAAGATTGGATGGTTATCATTGGTTGTTGTGCTTAGAGATTATTTCAAGTATATTTTCTATTTGGACATTCATGCAGTATGTCGGAAGATTTTGGTATATCACTTCTATTCAGTTTTAGACAAATGCCATGAGGTGTTATCTTTCGGTTGGTGCAAAATTTTGTAGTGACCAAGAATTGGTCTTGGTTATAGCATCCCTATCAGATCCATGATATAACTCTTATGTTACCTTTCGATAATGGTGCTATAAAATGTGCTTATCTTATGTATGATCTATCTTTGGGTCTCATGGTAACATGGTACAAAGTTCTCATATGTCCGACCTATCATGTGGGTTCGGTGCTAGCGTGGTGAACCTCATCGAAAATATCAAGATTACTTTTTGTGTTCATGCTGACATGTTTTGCTAAGCCAACTTATTTGTATTGATCAACAAATATGTATATACAGAACATCTATTTGGATCCAAAGTATGGATGTGTGTTAATGGTGATATGATGTGATTATGGATGAATACATAGTGGTGAAGTGTGCTAGCAGAGTTAGAGGTGCATAGGATAATAGTAAAGGAAAAGGAAAGCTACTGACTTGAAGAAGTATTCAGTGTAATAGAGATTGTTGAAAGTTGGTAGAAGATTTCTAACTGGATCTACTGCAAACAATTGTTGTTGTGCTATCAACCAAAACTATTCCATGCATATGTACATGCAGTTTTATTAATTCACACTTTGTCTATAAGACTATTTTGTATTTAATCATTTTTTTTGGTATTAGGGTAGTTAGCCCAACTGGCAATGAGTCTTACCTACAATGAGAAAATCGATAGTAAGCCCTTGTAAAGATCACCTTAATTGGTGTCACCTTAACCAATGTTTATATTTATGAGAATTAGTTTCTCCATGGTTTTCCCATCTTGGGTTTCCATGTAAATTTTGATGTATGGTGTTTATGTGCTTCATGTTCATATCTATTTTAATTGTCTAATTGGTTTAAGTTTGTTTAGGATTAATTAAGTTTGAGAAAAGTGTTATTGAATAACAGATTCACCCCCCTTTCAGTTATTTGATATATTCAACTATTGGTATCAAAGCTTGGTCCCTTGTGGATAGAGATTAATCCCTTGAGGGTGATATTGATAGTTTGATCACATGCAGGAGATTACTAGTATGATGAAAATTTGAAGACAATGTTGGATGACATGGAATGCATTGAATCTGAAAATGAGGAATTGAAAGAAAACATCAAGGAAGCTAATACTTGTATTTCCAAGCTGAGCGAGAAAATCTAAAAATTCAAAGAAAGATACAAAAAGGTGAGCCAAGAGCTGAAGGAATCAAAGGAGAATGTGGAAAATCTGAAACTTCAATTGGATGAGAGAAAAAATACTAAAGAATTTCTCAAAGAGAACATCAAGTAGAAAATGGAAGAATGGAAGAAGTCTAAAGAAAATCTCAAAGATATCATCAACTAGAAATTGATGAAATGAGAAGCTAGATGGAGAGTTAAGGAAGATGATATCATAAGAAAATTTTTGTGAGAGTAGCATCATTTTGGATCAACTTTTGTCCCTACAGAAAAGTCACGAGGATAAAGAAGGATTAGTCTTCACTGGCGAATGTCGAGATTAGAAGGTAAAGGGTAAAGACAAAGAAGTTGAAGCTGAAGAAAAATCAGAAGAAACAAGCAAGGTTCAAAATTTAGGAACACCTACAAAAGGACTTACGGTTAGACAACCAAATGATCAAAGGTATTTGTCATTAATGGTCATTGTTTTCTATGCAAGAATTTTGGACATAAGGTTGTAGAGTGTAAGAAAGGGAAGGAATAAAATATTCAATGTTTTAGCTAGATCACAAGTTCAGTCATAGGGAAAGTCAATGCGGAAGTTAGGTATCTAATCCAGAAAAGGTGAATGGGATGATTAATTTCTTTTAGAATAATTGTTATATTTTTCATAATTATGGCCACAAGGCTAATCAATGCAGATCTAGGGTTCAATTTGTAAGGTCAAGACAAAGGAATTTTTTTTATTAATGCAAAAATACCTTGAAACCCTTTACAAAATAGGTCAAAGAGGGACATAAAACCTCATCACTAGAGATAAACAAGACTGCACACAAAAGAGACATGACAAAGTGATACAAGGCAAAAAAATAGAATAAGGGGCAAACCAATAAACTTCCCCACCAAGATGATATGTTGCATGAGAAGGAAAAATAAACAAGAGAAATCAGCATGCAACCCATACCGACCAAACCCAACTAAGATTTACCTTTCATCTTACCCTTATGGGAACAAAGGGTCATATCAAATGAGGATTGGGGATATTTAAATTTCTTACTTTGAACTGTAATCCAACACTCTTCCACCCTACCAGCATCATCCTGCTATGAAATCGAATCCAAAACAAAACCCCCACTCTGGGAGGGTGAAAAGGATCCCAAGAAAGGGCCAACATATGTAGCAGGGATAGCATAAATAGGATAAAGAGAGACAGAACCAACATGTCCATCAGGACCAGGAGAAGTAGCAAGGCCAATAGAGATCTGAGAAAGAGAGGCAAGTTCATCAGGAATGTGAGGTTTGGAACCAAAGACAGCCAAAGGGGGATGATCAATCATCTCCCAATCAAGAGCAACACACTCAAGAGGATCAACAAAAGTGACAACAATAGAAGTACCACCATCCAAACTCCCAACAAAGGCATGATAAAAAAATGTCACATTGAACCATACTATGCTAACACATGCAAATCTATTGTTGTTTTGGAAAAGTATAGAAATGATAAGAATGTTATAGTTTCGGGTGAATCTCAGAAGATAGTTATGGTATGGAAGAAAAAGGAGATAGGCGAAGAGAATTCAGTGTCATTGGATCCTAGTGTTGATTCTTCCAAAAATTGAGCCTAGTGCTTTGGCTCAGGGGGGAGTTCTATAATTCAATATTTATCAGTTCCCCTGAAGGGCCCAATTTAGGGCCATGTTTTCATGTGATTTTCTAATATGTTTTCAAACATTGTTATGTTCTAAAACTCTGTTAACTAAGTATGGTGAATCATGATAATCACCAAGAACTCCTTTATATTCCTTTAGGTTTAAAGACTCTTAGCTATGATACTTGTTTTTATGATGAATTTGGTTTAATAAAACTTTAGTTTCCTTTACAAAACTCTTTATGAATGGATGAAGTGTGATGAGTTCATGTAGCCAAGTGATTCATTGTTTCCTAAAACCATATGATATGTGTGTAATTAATTAGGATTGATATAAATGAGAGGATGAATGTGAAATAAATGAAATGTATATCTTGTGCCACTAACCACCTTGTGTAGGAGTTAAGTCAACGATGAAGAAGGAGAAGATTTAACAGACTTATGGCAAGCATGCAATAGTTATGAAAAGATTGGTTCAAGCTAGATGCCATGATGGGAAGAATAAAAACTGGAGTGCAGTTCTAACTAAGTTGCCTGATTCTTTGGGTGACTAAGTTATGATGTATTTATTATCAAAAGATCTAGGCACTTTAGTTTTCTATATTTCCTCATGTGGTTGTGCATGTCAGACTTATTCTTTCTAGTTGAGATAACATCTCATGAGCTTCTTAAATGTAAATAAACTACCACCATTAAATGAAGAGGAGTGATCGGCAATAATTTTAGGATTCAGATGTATAAATAAGTTGTTTTCCTCTTCTCATATATAGATAGAGGAGAGACAAATAAAATAGTTGGAAGATAGATTATGTAGTTATGTTGTTGTATTGTTACAACTTTATTTTCAGCAATATAGTTGAGTTCAATTTCAATATGTAATCCATTTCTTTCTTGAGAATAAGAATCAAGGTTTATGTTGAGTTCATAAATTGTAGTTAGCTTCACTCATCCAAGGGGGCCCACTTGGTGAGTAGGCCTTTGTCGCTTTCCTTCTTTCTATTTGGTATTCAAAGCTTAGACTATTCTTGCAGCCATTGGAAATAAAATCAATAACTATTCTTGCAGTCAAGGACTAACATAGTAGATCCTGCTTATAAAATATAAATCTGTTATTCAATGCAAGTTTTTTTTTATAGGTTAGGAATTCAATTCCAGCATTTACTTTCTTGTAAATTTACTTGTGAATTTGATACGCTCTAAAAGGAACTTAGTGCATATATCTTGTTGCATCATTTGAAGTCTACATCAGTGGTTTGATATTTAAATTCACTTTGAAAAAGGTAGATAGCTTCTTATTGGATGTCTAATCCTTAAGTATAGGAATTTTTTCTAGTTAATAATCATATTTCAAAGACATACATTTTTGGCATCGTTGTCAGGGATGGTGTCAAGCTAAGAATTTGATGAATCCTTTAGTTTCAGTCTTTTCAGTTTTCATGGCATGTTGTTCCAAGATAAAATCTAGTATTTTCACCATCTTAGTTAAGTTAGTTGTCAATTACCTATATGAATAAAAGAACAAGATTAAGGGATACTTAAGGAAGATTCCTTCCCAATAATGTTGATAACCAATTAAGTCCAATTTTGTAGAAGAAGAAGAAAACCCCTTTGTTGACGCTGCCCAAAATTTACCAACAATTTCATCCTTAGAAGAAGAGGAACTATTTGGCTTGGACAATTTTGAAGACCCTATTGACTTAAATCCTTTTGCTGAGATTTTAGCCAACCTACATCTTGATCCCCCTCCTCAGCAACCAAATTTGGAACAAGATGATAATATTATAGCCCTAGTATTATATCAGCCAAGAGTTCAAGCAAGAGGACCACCAAGGATGGCAACACCTCCTCCCACATTTCCATTCCCTATCACTGATCACCAGGATTGTAACAATCTCAAGAATATTCCATCCTAAGCTCTTAAAAAAATCTATGGCCTTTTCACAGAGGATCCTATCACATTTCTCATTGAGTTTGATATCCTCTGTAGAAATTTTGATTATACCACTGATTCCCCATGGACTCAAACTATTCCCTGCAACTCTTAAGGAATTAGCCTTAAGATGGTTTATAGGCATTGGGGTGGATGTCATCCATGATTGGGGAGAAATGAAGAATGCATTCTTTCTTAAGTACAAGGAATATTGTAGAGAGAATGATTCAAGAGGAGATGATATCTTGAAATTGACACAAAAGGAAGATGAAAGTCTAGAAGACTATGTATCAAGGTTCTTGTTTAGTCTACAGAAGAATACCCAACATACACTCAATGTTGAGTCAAAAAAGCTCATGTTTCTTAGAGGAATAAGTGATGGATGTCAGGAAGAATTGGATTTAATGTCAGGAGGAGATATCACCCAATCCACTTGGCATGATATTAAAAAGATATGTATTAACTACTCAAGAACTGCAGTAAAGAAAAGTAGAGGATACCGACATAATTATAATAAGTCTAATGGGTCTGGTGTTTCAAGGATAGAGATTACTCACCTATTGTCTGAATTCAAGAAGGACATCATTAACAACATGGAAACTCAGTTGGACACTATGCAAGCTAAGAAAAAGCATGATGAAGCTGAGGCCATACTTGTTGAATATTGCCCCCACTGCAGAGCCAAGAAGAGGGATTGCAAGTGCAAACAAGTAGCTAAATTAGAGGCTAGACAAATGCCTACTAAATTCTATTAAGTTCAAGGGGATGATGATCAAATCTTTTTCATTTCTCAAAGGAGACCATGGGCTCAGAGATAAGGTATGCCTCAAGATCCTCTAAATTTTGTTGGTCCATTTACAAATAATATTGGTAATCAATGGCAATAGTATAAATCCAACCCTGGCAATTACCAAAATCAACCCTATAATAATAATCAAGCCCAATGGTCAAATTACCAAAATCCTACATGGTAGAATCTTCATCCCAATTGGCAGCAACCCCAAAACTAATGGTGAAACCCACAAGGTAATTGGAAACAATCACCTCAATGGAGAGATGGACAACAATGGCCAAATTAGCCATTTTATTACCTATAGCCACCTCCACAACAAAATTTGATGTCACCAATCCCACCTCCTGCAGTAACTAATCCTCTTAAGCCTACTTAGTTTTTAGCTCAACCAACTCCAAATCTGAATAATAGACCTCAACAACAACCAGTCTATTCCAAATATATGAATCAACAACCTACTTATGCCATTAATAGCAATGACATCATTTGAGGTCAAGAACCACCTTGCCAACACCGTCTATACCAATAATTACATAACTGACCTCTGATGAAGCAATTCTAGAGGAGCTAGTTGTGCAACCTGTTTAACAAAGAAAATTGCCTAAATCTCCCCCATTTCCTAAAAGGCTAGTCCCTGAGACAACAAAAACTCAGGAGGAGTATGCTAATGAATTTCTTGATCAATTAAAGAACATATGTGTTCAGATACCTATGTTGAAAGCTATTAAGGAAGTTCCTATATATATTAAAGCAATTAGGGAAGCATGCATGAAAATGTCTGGACGAAAGAGTTCATGTCTTAGGGTAGTTATCTGACTTAATGCTTGAAAAATTTTGTTTCCCAAAGTATGTTGATCTCAATAGCCCAATAGTAACTATAGTTATAAATGGAATCAAAGTATTGAATGCATTAGTTGACCTAGGAGTAGCCATCAATGTCATGAAAAAGGATATTATGCAACAACTTGACATTACAACCATTAGAGATACCCCAACTATCCTACAACCTGAAGATAGTTCAATAGTAAAGCCTGATGGTGTAGTGGAAGATTTAGTTATAACTTTGGATTCTTGGGAATATCCAGCTGATTTTTCTATACTTTCCCCAAAGGCAACTTTGGGAGGATATCCAATTATTTTAGGTAGACCATGGTTGGCTATTGCAGATGCCTGTATAAGATGAAGATCTAGAAGCATGACCATCTTAGATGGACTCTCTACTAAGAAAGTGGCACTCCACTCTCCTGCACAACCCCAGTTAGAATATAACCAAGCCATGTGGCTAGTTATAGGAAAGGAAGTAGAAGTGAATTTGGTAGGGCCACCTAATGGTGTTGGAAAGGGTTCCATTTATTACCACCCAAGATGAGGATGATATCCTGACTGCCATAGTTGGAAACAATTATGGGAGGGACTCAACAATTTGTAATCAGAATCCATGCTCTTTGTAGACCATATTACCCTTGTGTACTTCATCACATTATCTTGTAGCCACCTATTGTCTTCACACATTGTTACCTCGTGAGTTGCAGATAGTATCTTTTAATGAGATCACTATGGTTGAGCTAACCAGTCAGATTGAAGTTGTAGAAGGAAAGCATTTGAATATCAATAAAAATTTGACTGAAGAACAACAATCCTCTATAATGAAGTTGCTTCAAGATCATCAAAAAACATTTGCATGGGATTATAGTGATATAAGAGCCCTAGATCCAAATTTTTGTACCTATAGGATTTATATCAACAAAGACTATAAGCCAATAAGACAACCACAAAGAAGATTCAACCTTTCCCTAAGAGACATTGTGAAGATAGAATTTCATAAACTACTTAATGTTGTGTTTATCTATCTCATATCTGATAGTCAGTGGGTGTCCCCTCTAGTTATAGTACCAAAAAAAAGAGGGAAGTGGAGAGTATGTATTGATTATAGGGAGCTTAATGCTACAACCAAGAAAGATCACTTCCCGCTTCTATTCATTTATCAAGTTTTGGACAACCTAGCAAGGAACAAATACTTTTCCTTTTTAGATGGTTTCAGTGGTTACAACCAAATAAGGATAGACCTCAAAGATCAAGATAAGAAAATTTTTACCTTCCCATGGGGAACATTTTATTATTTAGTCCTTCATTTTGGGTTGTGCAATACCCCTACAACATTTCAAAAAGATGTTATTAGCATTTTCTCATATATATCCTCAGAATGCATGGAAATCTACATGGATGATTTCACTGCTTATGGTTCCACATTTAAAGAAGCCCAAGACAATATGGAAAATCTCCCACAAACATTTAAAGATAACAATATTTCCTTCAACAATGAGAAGTGTTACATGATGATAGAAGAGAGGGTTTTACTAGGCCACTACATATCTATAATAAGAATCTAGGTGGACCCCTCCAAGATAAAACTCATCTCTAGCCTAACTGTCCCTAAAAAACAAAAATATGTAAGGATTTTTTAAGGATATGTAGGGTACTAAAGGATATTCATAAAGGATTTCAACAAGATTGCATCTCCCCTATATCAGCTGCTAAAAAAAGAAGCTGAATTTGAATGGATAGAAGACTGTGGTAAGGCATTTGAAAGTCTTAAATCAACACTTACACATGCCCCTATACTGAGAGGTCCTAATTGGGCCTTTCCTTTTCACATTCACATGGATGCCTCATATTATGCAGTAGGAGTAGTTTTAGGCCAAAAAGATGTATATGTGGAACATGTTATCTACTATGTCAGGAAGAACCTACAAGGGACAAAATCTAATTATATTGTAACAAACAAGGATGTGTTAGTAGTTATTTATGCACTAAATAGATTCAGACATTATATCACTGGGTATGAGATATTCATTCACACTGATCATGCAACCATCAAATATCTCAAGAATAAGCCTTCCATCATAGGGAGGTTGGCCAGATGGTTATCCCTTATGCAAGAGTTTGATATAACAATAATAGACAAACCTGGTAAGGCTAGTGTTGTAGCATATTTCTTGTCGAGACTTCAAGTGCAAGGTGATCCTCATGCAATTGAAGATAGTTTTCCTTATGACAATCTATTCTCAATATCAGCTCACAATCCCTGGTATGTTGATATAGAGAACTGCCTTGTTGTAGGTAAGAACCGTCCTTACTTCTCATTCAAGGAAAATAGGTTGTTAGTTGAGAAGAGTTTTAATTTTACTTGGCTAGACAACTATATTTTCTATATTGGACTAGATCAAATTATGAGAAGATGCATTAGAGAGGATGAGACATATGATATACTCCATGCATGTCATGATGAACCATGTGGAGAACATTTTGCGGCCAAAAGGACATCTATGAAATTTATCAACATTGGATATTACTGGCCAACTCTCCACAAGGATGCAACAAAGTATACCAAAGAGTGTGATCGGTGCCAATGGATGGGCAAACCAACCAAGTAAGATGAAATGCATCTATTTCCATAAGTAGTGGTAACACCATTTTCCAAATGGGGGCTTAATTTTTTGCAATCCATTGATCTTTCATCCAATGGGAAGTCATATATCTTGGTTTGCATAGACTACGTCACTAAATGGGTGGAGGCTAGACCTATGAAACATGCAAGAGATAACAAAGTTGTTGAATTTCTATATGAATAAATATTTACAAGGTATGGAGTTCCTAGGCAGATAGTCACTGATCAATGAGCTTATTTTACTTCCAATCTGATTATAGCTCTAGTAAATGAATATAATATAAGGCATAGAAAATATTTTCCTTATCATCCACAGGCTAATGGTCAGGCATAAATCACTAACATGGAGATAGAAAACATATTGACAAATATTGATGATCTCCATAAAAGAGATTGGGAAAACAAGCTACAAGAGGCAATATGGCCTTATAGGACAACATGGAAAATAACAACTAGTTTTACACCTTTTGATATAGTCTATGGAAAGACTGTAGTAATTGACACAGTCAAGGATGGTGGATCCAATTAAGTACAATCCAACCTTACATCCAAACACCAACACATTGAAGTAACACACCACAACATAGATATGCAAATCAAAATCATATTTTATTCATTGGTAACCAAGCTTGCAAGCAACATGTCGAGTTGTAAGGACTTCTCGATTACGACCAATTACAAAGAAGGTAACAATTCTACAAGATCCAAATCCAAACTAAACACTAGCTAGCCAAATCTATAACAAGTCACAACAATCTGATAGAAACACTCAACAAGATCTAAACTTGTGCTCACAAGCCAACAAGCAATCTTCTTGTTCCCAAGCCTTAGCCACTAGCTCTTCTCACCAAGATGTTTCTCACTATCTTTCTTCCTTGCTGCTTCCAACAACTATCCCAGACCCTCTACTTATACCCAACTAAGCCACAAGTCAACCTAGTAGAAAGAAATAACTCCTAAGCCAAGTCAGCTCCTATAACAAACAAATATTAAATGCAATACAAGTCATCTCTCAAATAGCCTTACAAACAATTAATTCTCCATGTCGGCCTCCAAATATACATAGGAGAATGTAATAGAAGATACCCATATTAAATACATCAAGTTGGCCCAACAAATCTCCAAGAACTCCAGTCAGTAAGCTAAGCTACTAAGCGACAGTAAAACAAGCAAGCAGGCTAGGCATCACCGAGAAAGCACATCGACTGAGCACCACAAGCATCACCGAGCATAGGTTCCGTCGAGCACCATAAGTGTTACCGAGTTCCTTTAGCGATCGAATCCTTCAAAGACTGAGCCACTCAATGACCGAGCTTCTCGGTCAACACTACAACTGAGCAACACAGAAACACTCCAACATAACCAACCAACATGCAGGATTTCCAACTTCCCAAGGATGCTCCTGCATTAGTAATGCCCATTGAATTTAAACATAAAACCCTACTGACTACTCTCAATTTAGATATAGACCTTACAAAAACCCAACAATAATAGATCCTACAACTAAATGCCTTAGATGAGTACAAAAAATATTCCCTTTAGCACACAAAAATAGTACAACAACAGAGAAAATAGTGGCATGACAAGTTCATCAAAGATAAGAAATTTCAATAAGACGACAGGGCACTTCTCTTTGATTCCAGATACTGGCATACTCTAGGTAAGCTCCAAAAAAGATGGCTAGGGCCTTATGAAATCAGCCAGGTCTTTGACAAAGGACAAGTGCAACTCACAACAATCGATCCAATCATGTTCAAACTGCTTGTAGATAAGCATCGTTTGAAGTTGTACAACAATCCATCTAGTAAAGCTGACTTTCTGTAGCAATTCAAGGACAAAAATGTAGTCAGGTCTGTTGTAGCCAAAGAAAACAAGCCTAGTGTCCGTTCTTCTTTAGTCTAACCTATTCTTTTCACAATCATAATAAATATTTCCATAATATATGGAAGTAACTTTTCAGTAATGCCCAAAATCTAAGGCAAAAACACATGACAATTTTTTTTTTAAAAGCACAAAACATCCCCTAGGTTACACACTAAGAACGCTCGACACAAAACACGAGGCACAATGACCAACACAAATTGACTCGCAAGGGGAATCATGGCAAGTGTTGGTGTGCCAACATCCCTTGTTCACCAGTCTAAATTAGTCAATGAAATCCCTAGCTAGGTTTGGCATAAATTATTTTAAATGGATTTAACTCAATACAAATCCAAAATTAAGTAAATATGATAATCATCATATCTCAACACTAGGGTTATAAAACTATTAGCAGTTGAAAAACATTAATAATAGATAAATTGAAAATATATATAATGTACCCCTAGATTAAAATATAAATTTATCTAAGAGTAATTAAACATTACTGATATTTCCACTAAGGAATTTAAATTATTAAAAATTAGAATTACTATTCAAAATATTAACATTATATTATTTGAGGGATAATTAATTCACCTAGGACCCTCCTAGGGTTTATAAAGTTCATTATCCCCCTAATAGTCCAAGTAATAATCAATAAATAAAGAAGGGTTATTTAAATAAAAATAATAAATTAAATTTTCCTAACTTGAATACAACATTGGATCACCCCAAATAATATTAAAATATATTAACTCATAAAATGCTAGACTCAAATCTCAAACTATTAAATAAATTAAATAAAGAAATAATAATTAGAAATTCCCAACATTTACCACTTATAAATAATTTTAAAATTGCAATTAATAACAACTATAAGAAAAGTGAATCTCCCCAAATAATTAAAAGACACCATAAATAATTAAATCAATTTTCAAATAAAGTGACTTTCTAAAGTCACTTTATTTTATAAACAGGGAATTAAAGTTAATCAAGAAAACTAATGCAACTTAAATATTAATAAAGAAAAAGAAAACCTAATGGAGCCAACCCTAACCCTAATCTGAAATTAGGGTTAGGCTCCAATTTAAAAGTCAATACAAACCCTAATTACCTTTCATTTGTTTGTGCAAGTTGAGCCAGAGGGAGGAGGAAATGGCTTCATCAAGTTTCTTTGTACACACATGTATACATCTGTGCATATACACACCTAGGGTGTGTATATATACACATATACACTTGTGTGTATATGTTTACACAAGTTTGCAGAGGGATTTGTTCTCAATCCAAATGGGTCTACAAGGGTTTCATCAAAACCCTCTTTCAAAAAAATCACAACTAGGTAAAAAAAGATTTGTTTTATGTTCTAACAAAAATCTAGATTGAAAATTTATTTACTTTGATTTTACGTTCGGATTTACACAACTCTGTGAAAACAGAGAGCTTGAATACCCAATCTTGATTTTTTAACCAAAGATTTTGTTAGAATATAGATTTCATAAACTCTCTTCCCATAATATTTTTATTTTTGTTTCCTGTTTAGTTAGCTAAGGTTTTATCTAATGTTCATTGGCATTCCATGCCAGTAAACATTTTGTTTATATCCTGCAGCTTTATTATTATTTTTTTAAATCTCCAGAGTCACTGGAAATCATTTCTTTCTTTTATATATGTGTGCAGGTTTAATACATTAAAGCGTCTGCAAAATAGTTTTGTTTTCCCTAAAAAAAAATTATTTTATTTATTTTAAAGTTTCAAGTTTAAAGTAGAATTATTATTTATTTTTATTTTTAAATAAAATTTCTAAGTTAAATATTTATTGTAAATAAAAATACCCTAATGGTTATCTGGGCAGCAACCATGGTTGCCCGCAACCCTGTGGCTCACGACAGACAAGCCAGCCATTTATTCCCATATGGGAAGTGCGGAGGGCAAGCCAACCACACTCCCTTTTCGGGTGTGCGGTGGTGGATGCACCACCCACACCCCCATTGGGGATGCGGTGGCTGCTGCCAGCCACCCCCTCTGGGGTTACGATGGCTACTACCTCCCACACTCCTTTGGGGTTGCGGTGGCACAATCTACAACCCCCTGATTTTTTTTTTTAAAACAATAATAATTAAATCCCCTATTTTTATTTTAAATATCAATAATATGTGTGTGTGTGTGTGTGTACACACACACACACACACACACATATATATATATATATACACACACACACAAGAATGAGCACATGAGATTTTTTTTAATATAAAGAGGTACATGTACATTTACTATAAAAATTAAAAGACATATATACATTAAATATGCTTTAAAATTATATATATATATATATATATATATATATATATATATATATATATATATATATATATATATATATATATATATATATATATATATATATATATATATATCTATGTGTGTGTGTGTGTGCAAATATAAATTTAAAAAAAGAATATACCCATATATGTTGGAATGCATACATTCATACAAAGAACAAGGTAGCTACATGTAGATTAAATTTTTTTTTTTAAATCAATTTTATAATTATTCATAAAGCAAAGTATAAATCTATGTATATGCTCAAAGGTATATACCTAGGTGTGTATACAATATATTTATATATTTTCATAAGAATAAACCATTTAAGATTTTCATAATGAACTACTTATATATATTTTTTAAACATTTACAAGAAGATAAACAAAATTATTTAGAATATTTCTCTCAAGAAAATAATGAACAACTTAAATCATCTCAAAATAATACATTTATTAAAAGGAAAATCTTTTTTTTTTTTTTAGAAGTAAAACCAACAACAGATTTGCACTTAAATTGAAATTAAACTCAATCTATTACATCAATTTATAGTATACATCATCCTTCTTTACATATCTCAAATGCAAGATTTATACAATGGATACACCATTTTACAAATAGGTTTTACAATAATGAAACAAATACACATAAATCCTTTCTTTATCCAATGATGCAAAACTTCTTTTCATGACACATAATATCTCAATCTTGGAAGATTCCTCAACTCTTCATCCATGCAAATCTGCAAATGAATGACATATAAACTTGACCATGGAGGCTCACCTCCCAGCCAAGGCCTTTACAAGGCCACCCCCGACCTAGGGGAAACAAGAATGGATGGGTAACAAACAAACTCACACACATAAACTTAAAACAATAGCAAACACAAAAGTACTCCCAAATCCCATGGTATAGACAAAGAATCTCATTGGATCCAAGAATGGGTGAAGGTGGAAATTAACCCAATATGAGAATGCCATATTTTAACAAGAACATACTTCTTTTTACATAACATTGCCTTCACAAGGCTCATCTTCATAACCAAATTTCTCACTTCATAAAACACAATTTCTTCCCTTATGGCCCCAAAGTGTAGAACAAAAGTAGGCAACATGGATGCCCATACATTCATGTTTCTTCCCCCTTCCTCCAAGAGGAAGGGCTCTTCACAAATGGGAAATTCCCAAATAACCCATTCACCCTCAAGACTCTCTACCCTCCCAAGGGTGAGCATAGTCTTTCACTCCCAATACAAACACATGAAATCAAACAAGAAATTCAAGACATCCACCAAGATTCAAAGCTTTAAAACCTCACTACACACATACTACATAAATTTACATAATCACAAAATTTCACATGAACATAACAATTTTAAACATGATAGGTGCACCAACCTCTTTTCAAGAAAGATTGGCAATGTAGTTTCTTTGTAGAAGATCTCTATCCTTCCTAATCTTTTCTTCTTCACTTCCAAAATCATCTCTCCTAATCTCCCTCTAAGATAGAAGTCTCTACCAAGATGAATTCTCCAAAACCATGTGCAAGAAGTGTTCTCTCTTTTCTTTTCATTTTCCTAATAGGGAAAAACATTCTTCCCAATTCTACCCCCATCCCAATGAGAAGTAATTTCCTTGGGTAGTGTTTCCTTACCACTTGTCCCTAACTAGGGAATGAGAGGAAAACCAAGAAATGGGGAGAAGGAATAGTATTGAATCCCTACCCAATTTCATCACTCCCAAAGAAGGCACTCTTTAAGAGGTCATTTGGAAGCTTTGGGTGTTGAAAAATGCAAACGTTGACCCACAAACCTAAGTACATACATTGGGATAGCTAAAATTAACCTTAACCACTCCCTAGGGCTCATTTTAACCTCCCAAAAACTCATGTGAAGTTAACTCACAAAAATGGACATGATGGGACTCAATCCTTGGTTTCCTAAACAAGTAACCACACCTAGGGACTCACAAGTGACTCAAGGGTAGTGTAAAATCTTACCATTCCACTTAGGCATGCCAACACACATGAACAAGTGTTAAGTGACACAACATAAAGAAAAACATCACTCCACTCAAATTTACACATGGCATGCCAAATGGATAATCACAATTACATTTAACACCTATTATTACATCCAATTATGCATAAATATACAATTAAAAATTAAAATACACTCATACATCACATATACGAATTAAAATACATAACAACGAGGTCATTCTCTTCATAGAGTTAACCTTGGCCTTTTACAGTTTTCACATTGATCCATCCTTGTTTCCCTGCATTTAAAACCATCGTCATAACCCTACACACTCGATCAGATTATCAGTATCTCATGAAATCACCACATATACAATCATATATAAACCAAAGCAAGATCTATGCTATCATTCAATCATGTATACACTAATAAATTGTATTTCATGATTTCATCATATACATAAACAATATTGTAATCGATTTCCATGTGCATCACATGTAAGTTTAGTTTCAACTTTCACAAGTAACCCTAAATCATATGCAGAACCAATTCATTAGGAAATCAATATCTTATCCATCTCAATTCCTATTTCATAAGATAATGTAAATCAAAATGCAAAATTCAAAATTCAATTATCCTTCTATATCATAAAATCAGGATGAATCTAGCATAAGCATAATAAGATACATCTAACATCATCATCCACATAATCATGTAAAAATCCTCACATATGTCCAAATGATATGAAATCACTATCAAAATAAGTCTAATGTCTCAAAATATTGTATCAGAAAGATAGTCCATTTGTGAAAATGTCATCCAAGCTAAGATGGGTTGGGGTAGGACCTCACATCCTCCCCCCCTAGGCATGAACTTCCTCCTAGAGTTCATCGAATAGATGGGGATACTGAGCTCTCATCTATGTTGTATCCTCCCAAGATGTTATGACCTCATCATAGCAATCCCACTGGACCCTAACCTGATCCAGCTCTCAGCCTCGAAGGGCCAGGGTCCTGTGTGCCAATTTATGAATGGGCTCCAAAGGTAGCTACCCGTCTGACTCCATCTGTAATGCATCCCAATCAATGATATGAGACTCATCATAAATATATTTCCTCAAAATAGAAACATGAAACACATTGTGGATGCGTGACAGGCTAGGTGGCAAATCTAAATGGTATGCAACTGGGCCTATCCTCTCCAAAATCTCAAAAAGATCCAACAAATCAAGGTGCCAGCTTAAAACCCTTTCCAAAATGGATTGGGCTCTTATGCAGCCGCACTCTCAAGAAAAATCTATCCCCAACCATGTACTCCCTATCAATCCTCCCAGCATCTGCACACTTCTTCTATCTATCCTAGGCCTCTCTAAGACGCTGTCGGATCAAATCTACCTGCTGCTCCATCTATCTGACTAACTTTGGACCAATAGAAACTCTATCCTCAATCATGTCCCAACTCAAAGGTGTCTTGCAAGGTCTACCATACAAGGCCTGGTAAGGAGGCATACCCAATGATGTATGATGCCCATTATTGTAGGAAAACTTGACTAGATGTAGGTACTCCTCCCACCTAACCTGATGATCCATCACATAAATGTGTATCATGTCCTCTAACACCTGGTTGAATCTCTTGGTCTGCCCATCTGTCTCTGGGTGATAAGTTGTACTGAAATTGAGCCTAGTGCCCAAAGCGATATGTATCTCTCTCCAAAAAGATGAAGTAAAGAGAGAATCTCTCCCGGATATAATCGTACAAGGAATGCCATGAAGTTGGACAATATCTCTCAAGAAAACCTATGCTACTATAGGTGTTTTGAAAGTAGTATGAATAGGTGAGAAGTGGGCTACCTTGGTCAACCTATCCACTAGCACCATAATAGCATCATGGCGATGATATGACATAGGAAGACCAACAATAAAGTCCATGGATATTACTTCCCACTTCCACTCAGGTATCTCATGTCACTAAAGAAGCCCACCTGGATGGCAGTGCTCCACCTTAACTCTCTAACACTCCAAGCATCTAGCCACAATCTCTACAATGTGTGTCCTCATATCCAGCCACTAATAGAGCTGTCTCAAATCTGCATGTAACTTCTTGACCCTGGGGTGTGCTGCATAGGGTGCTCTATGAGCCTCAAGAACAATCGAATCACGCAACCCACCGACAGAAGGTACATAAATGTATCCTCTATGAAAAAGAAGACCATCAAACTCTAGGGTATAATCTAAGAACTTTCCCTCAACGGGCCTCTGAGCCTGAACCAACTAACAAACCTTGGAATATAATCCATCCTCATGCAAGTGTTGCAATATGCGCCCTCTCAAATCTTTGCTAGTAGTCATAGTTGTAAGCTCGTGACGTCTCCTGCTCAAGGAATATGCTACCACATCTCCTTACCCTTGATGTAATGAACATCGAAGTCATACTCGCAAAGGAACTCCATCCACCTCCTCTACCTAGAATTAAGATTCGGCTATGTGAATATGTACTGCAAACTCTGGTGATCTGAGTGAAGCTTGAATATATGACCCAATAGGAAATATCATCATCTCACCAACGCATGGACCACTATTGCTAGCTCAAGGTCATGGGTAGGGTAGTTAAGCTCATGAGTCTTAAGTTTACTAGACTCATAAGCAATAGCTCGACCACCCTTCATAAGCACTGCTCCAATCCCATCTAATGATGCATCTGTGTATACTACGAAGTCCACTAATGGATCTGGTACTACAAGGATAGGTGCGCTAGTGATTTCTCTCTTGAGCTCTTGAAAAACTCTCTCGCACCTCTTTGTCAACTCAAATTTCTTCCCCTTTCTTTGAAGGGAAGTGATAGGATGTTCCACTCTAGAGAATCCCTCAACAAACCATCTATAATAGCCTACAAGTCCCATGAAACTCCTAACCTTGGTCACACTAGTAGGTGCTAGCCATTCCATAATCGCTCTAATCTTAGATGGGTCAATAGAGATCCCACCTCTTGATATCACATGGCCAAGATAATGAACCTCTGATCTGAAGAAGGAACACTTTGACAAACTGTCGAACAATTGATTATCCCTCAAGCATTGCAAGACCTGTCTCAAATACTCCTCATGCTCATGCTCATCTCACGAGTAGATAAAAATATCATCTAAGAATACCACCACAAATCTGTCTAAGAATGAGTGGAATACTCCATTCATGATACTCATGAATACGGTTGGACCATTCGTGAGTTCAAAAGGAACCACAGTGAACTCATAATGGCCATAGCGTGTACAAAATGCAGTCTTGTGGATATCGCTCTCCACAATCCTCAACTGGTGGTACCCTGACTTCAAGTCTATCTTTGAAAACACACTCAAAACTTGAAGTTGATTGAACAAATCATCTATCCTAGGAATTGGATACCAATTTTTGATGGTCACCTTATTCAAATGTCGATAATCCATACATAACCTAAGAGATCTATCCTTCTTCTTAACAAAGATGATGGGTGCACCCCATGGTGATACACTAGAATGAATATGCCCTTTCTCCAAGAGCTCCTCCAACTGAATCTTGAGCTCACTGAGCTCATGGGTAGTCATCCTATAAGGTGCTCGAGATACAGGCTCTGCTCCTAGCACAAGATCAATGTGAAAATCCACTATCTAGGTGGTGGCATACCAGGTAGCTCCAAAGGAAAAACATCTGCAAACTCCTACAAAATGGGATGGTCATCAAGGGAAGTCTCCTTCTCTACCTCCTCTATGTCACTTATGAGGATGGAAAACAACTGACAACCCTTGCACATGCACCACTTAATCTACATAGAAAAAATCATACGAAGAGATATAGGTCTTTGAACTCCTGAGATAACTGAGGGCACACCAACATCATCCACACACTCGATCTTCTTATGCCTACAATCCATCTTGGCATTGTGGGCATAAAGCCAATCCATGCCAAGAAAAACATCATAGGATCCTAGCGGTGTGATACGAAGATCAACTGAGGTGGTCATGTCCCCAATCTATAACTGACATCCCCTCACCGAGGAACTAACTAACACCCTAGCACCTAAGGCTAACTCAACCTCCCAACTCGCATCCTACCTACCTGCCACTAGCCCACAACACTCCACTATAAAAGGTGTAATAAAAGAGTCAGTAGCTCCTGAATCAAAAAGAATATAAATTCCACTACCTCCAATCCTACCTGCAGCCTCACTGTGGCATGATGCTCAGCCTAGCAGTTATCAACTGCTACAAACACTCGATGGGATCTGCCCATGTCACCTATGGTAGGCTCTGAAGTTGTTGCCCTCTGACTTTCAGCTGGATGACCTAAAGGACAATCTCTAGCAATGTGCCCCATAGAACCACATGTATAACATGGACCTCTAGCCTAAATCAGAATCCCCTGAGGTCTAGAATGTTGTTGTTCACCTGTCATACTAGATCCACTGTAGCCTCCTCTAGATGATTGTGTTTGAGCTCTCTGATCACATCAAGAACCATGTGAATGCCATTGCTTGGGCTTAGAGAGTTGTTGTCCCTATGGAGGTCTATGTCTATGGCTCTGCTGAGACTACTGTTGTTGCTGCTGAGGTGCTCTAGAAGACCTTGAGGAGTTCTTTTGATTTCCCTTCCAGTGGATTTTTTGGAAACCAGAAGACTATGGTGCAGAATTACGGTTCTATGACCTATCCCATGCATCATGAGACCTATTATGGATCTCCCCAGCAATCATGGACCTCTCTATGGTATAGCATAAATCACCTAGAGGTACCATCTGCACCCTGTCAGATATAGCATGGTTCAACCCCTAATAAAGTGTTTGACCTAAATTTTCTCGTCCTTCATATAGTCCATATAGGGAAGGAGCTCGAGGAACTTACTCTTATAATATGCTATAGAAAGACCTCTCTACTGAAGGTCATGGAACTCGTCGATACAATGCTACCTAAAGTGCTCTGACATATACCAAGCTCTAAATCTCTCAAGGAATATCTTCCATGTGAGGGTATCTATGACCAAGTGGCTCTTATACTCCTCTACCTCCACCAAGTAGAAGTGGCCCCTCTCAGCATATGTACTGCAAACTATGCCTTTAGGTTTCTCTCGTAAGGGTGCAACCAAAAGCAATGATTGAGGCTAAAAATCCAAGCCTCAGCCTTTGTCCCACCCATGGATCCTGAAAAGGGTGGTGGTTGTAGTCATAAAAGGTCTCTGATCTGGTCCCCTATATCACAGGGTGCTCTCTGCACTATCACTGGCGGTGGCTCTAGCATGTGAACCAGCTCATCCTCATGATCTACCTAATCCTCAACCTATCTAGGAAGAGGACTCCTACTCTACTCTTGGGCCTCAGCCTACTAACCTCCTAAAGGTAATCTATCCATGAAGATACCCGCTAAATTCTGAAGTGCATTGAGAATGTCTTTGTTGGGATTCGGTGGTGGCACAGGAGGAGGCCCCTGCTCACCGCCTACTCCCTCGGCTACCTGTTCTATGCCTTCAACTATCACGTGGCCACCCCTAGCTCTCCATCCACATCCGTGACCATTACGTGTGACTGGAAGCATCCTACACTAGGGTAGAAACAAATAGTAAGTTGAAAATGCAATGGGTTTAGGTTCCTAGAGTTGAAACTATGCTCTGATACCAAAATGTAATGCCCAAAATCTAAGGCAAAAACACACAACAATTTGTTTTTTTTAAGTACAAAACATCCCCTAGGTTGCACACTAAGAATGCTCGACATGAAACACGAGGCACAACAACCAACACAAATCGACTCACAAGGGGAATCATGGCAAGCGTTGGCATGCCAACATCCCTTGTTCATCAGTCTGCATTAGTCAATGAAATCCCTAGCTAGGTTTGGCATAAATTATTTTAAATGGATTTAACTCAATACAAATCCAAAATTAAGTAAATATGATAATCATCCTATATCAACACTAGGGTTATAAAACTATTAGCAGTTGAAAAACATTAATAATAGATAAATTGAAAATATATTTAATGTACCCCTAGATTAAAATATAAATTTATCTAAAGTCATTAAACATTACTGATATTTCCACTAAGGAATTTAAATTATTAAAAATTAGAATTACTATTCAAAATATTAACATTATATTATTTTAGGGATAATTAATTCACCTAGGACCCTCCTAGGGTTTATACAGTTCATTATCCCCCTAATAGTCCAAGTAATAATCAATAAATAAAGAAGGGTTATTTAAATACAAATAATAAATTAAATTTTCCTAACTTAAATACGACATTGGATCACCCCCAAATAATATTAAAATATATTAACTCATAAAATGCTAAACTTAAATCTCAAAATATTAAATAAAGGAATAATAATTAGAAATTCCCAACATTTACAACTTATAAATAATTTTAAAATTGCAATTAATAACAACTATAAGAAAAGGGAATGTCCCCAAATAATTAAAAGACACCATAAATAATTAAATCAATTTTTAAATAAAGTGACTTTCTAAAGTCACTTTATCTTATAAACAAGGAATTAAAGTTAATCAAGAAAATTAATGCAACTTAATTAATAATAAAGAAAAAGAAAACCTAATGGAGCCAACCCTAACCCTAATCTGAAATTAGGGTTAGGCTCCAATTTAAAAGTCTTTACAAACCCTAATTACCTTTCATTTGTTTGTGTAGGTTGAACCAGAAGGAGGAAATGGCTTCATCAAGTTTCTTTGTACACACATGTGTGCATGTGTGCATATAAACATAGGTAGGGTGTGTATATACACACATATACACTTGTATGTATATATTTACACAAGTTTGCAGAGGGATTTGTTCTCAGTCCAAATGGGTCTACAAGGGTTTCATCAAAACCCTCTTTCAAAAAAATCACAAGGTAAAAAAATATTTGTTTTATGTTCTACCAAAAATCTAGACTAAAAATTTATTTACTTTGATTTTACATTTGGATTTAGACAACTCTATGAAAACAAAGAGCTTGAATACACAGTCTTGATTTTTTAACCAGAGCTTTTGTTAGAAAATAGATTTGATAAACTCTGTTCCCATAATATTTTATTTTATTTTCTATTCAGTTAGCTAAGGTTTTATCTAATGTTCACTGGCATTCCATGCTAGTAAACATTTCGTTTATATCCTACAGCTTTTTAAAAAAAAAAAAAAAAATCTCCAGAGTCACTGGAAATCGTTGCTTTCTTTTGCATATGTGTGCAGTTTTAATACATTAAAGCATCTGCAAAAGAGTTTTGTTTTCCCCCAAAAAAATCTTTTATTTATTTTAAAGTTTCAAGTTTAAAGTAGAATTATTATTCATTTTTATTTTTAAATAAAATTTCTAAGTTAAAAATTTATTGTAAATAAAAATACCCTAATGGGTATCTGGATGGTGGCCATGGCTGCCCACAGCCTTGTGGCTCGCAACGGACAATCCAGTCATTTATTCTCATATGGGAAGTGCGGAGGACAAGCCAACCACACTCCCTTTTTGGATGTGCGGTGGTGGTTGGACCACCCACACCCCCATTGGGGATGCGGTGGCTATCGTCAGACGCCCCCTATGGGGTTACGGTGGCTACTACCTCTCATGCTCCTTTGGGGTTGAAATGGCACAACCCGTAGCCCCTTGATTTTTTTTTTTGTAAAACAATAGTATTTATATCCCCTTTTTTTAATATATTTTTTTTTTAAATATCAATAATATAAATATATAAACACACACACAAGAATGAGCACAAGAGATTTTTTTTAATATAAAGAGATACATGTACATTTACTAAAAAAAATTAAAAGATATATACACATTAAATATGCATGAAAATTATATATATTTGCATATATATATATATATATATATATATATATATATATATATATATATATATATATATATGTATGTATATATGCAAATATAAATTAAAAAAATCATATACCCATATATGTTGGAATGCATACATTCATACAAAGAATAAGGTTGGTACATGTAGATTTTTATTTTTTTTAAATCAATTTTGTAATTATCCATAAAGCAAAGTATACATCTATGTATATACTCAAAGGTTTATACCTAGGTGTGTATACAATATATTTATATATTTTCATAAGAATAAACCATTTAAGATTTTCATAATGAACTACTTGTATATTTTTTAAAAAACATTTTCAAGAAGATAAAGAAAATTATTTAGATGATTTCTCTCAAGAAAATAATGAACAACTTAAATCATCTCAAAATAATACATTTATTAAAAGAAAAATCTGTTATTTTATTTTTTTTGAGAAGTAAAACCAGCAACATATTTGCACTTAAATTGAAATTAAACTCAATCTATTACATCAATTTATAGTATACATCATCCTTCTTTACATATCTCAAATGCAAGATTTATACAATGGATACACCATTTTACAAATAGGTTTTACAATAATGAAACAAATACACACAAATCCTTTCTTTATCCAATGATGCAAAGCTTCTTTCCATGACACATAATAGCTCAATCTTGGAAGATTCCTCAACTCTTCATCCATGCAAACCTGCAAATGAATGACATATAGACTTGACCATGGAGGCTCACCTCCCAACCAAGGCCTTTACAAGGCCACCCACGAGCCAGGGGAAACAAGAATGGATGGGTAACAAACAAAATCACACACATAAACTTAAAACAACAACAAACACAAAAGTACTCCCAAATCTCATGGTATGCACAAAGGATCTCATTGGATCCAAGAATGGGTGAAGATAGAAATTAACCCAATAGGAGAATGTCATACTTTTACAAGAACATACTTCTTTTTACATATCATTTCCTTCACAAGGCTCATCTTCATAAACAACTTTCTCACTTCATAAAACACAATTTCTTCCCTTATGGCCCCACAGTGTAGAACAAAAGTAGGCAACATGGATGCCCATACATCCATGCTTCTTCCCCCTTCCTCCAAGAGGAAGGGCTCTTCACAAATGGGAAATTCTCAACTAACCCCCTCACCCTAAAGACTCTCTACCCTCCCAAGGGTGACTATAGTCTTGAACTCCCAATACAAACACATGAAATCAAACAATAAATGCAAGACATCCACCAAGATTCAAAGCTTAAAAACCTCACTACACACATACTACATAAATTTACATAATCACAAAATTTCACATGAACATAATAATTTTAAACATGATAGGTGCACCAACCTCTTTTCAAGAAAGAATGACAATGTAGTTTCTTTGTAGAAGAGCTCTATCCTTCCTAAGATTTTCTTCTTCACTTCCAAAATCCTCTATCCTAATCTCCCTCTAAGCTAGAAGTCTCTACCAAGATGAATTCTCCAAAACCATGTGCAAGAAGTGTTCTCTCTTTTCTTTTCATTTTCCTAATAGGGAAAAACATTCTTCCCAATTCTACCCCCATCCCAATGAGAAGTAATTTCCTTGTATAGTGTTTCCTTACCACTTGTCCCTAACTAGGGAATGAGAGGAAAACCAAGAAATGGGGAGAAGGAATAGTCTTGAATCCCTACCCAATTTCATCACTCCCAAAGAAGGCACTCTTTAAGAGGTCATTTGGAAGCTTTGAGTGTTGAAAAAGGAAAAATTTGACCCACAAATCTAAGTACATACATTGGGATAGCTAAAATTAATCTTAACCACTCCCTAGGGCTCATTTTAGCCTTCCAAAAACTCATGTGAATTTAACTCATGAAAATGGACATGATGGGACTCACATCTTGGTTTCCTAAATAAGTAACCACACCTAGGGACTCACAAGTGACTCAAGGGTAGTGTAAAATATTACCATTCCACTTAGGCATGCCAACACACATGAATAAGTGTCAAGTGACACAACATAAAGAACACATCACTCCACTCAAATTTACACATGGCACGCCAAATGGATAATCACAATTACATTTAACACATATTATTAGATCTAATTATGCATAAATATACAATTACAAATTAACATACACTCATACATAACATATATGAATTAAAACACATAACAACGAGGTCATTCTCTTCATAGAGTTAACCTTGGCCTTTTACAATTTTCACATTGATCCATCCTTGTTTCCCCACATTTAAAAACATGGTCATAACCCTTCACACTCGATCAGATTATTAGTATCTCATGAAATCACCACATATACAATTATATATAAAGCAAAGAAGGATCTATGCTATCATCCAATCACGTATACACTAATAAACTACATTTCACGATTTCATCATATACATAAACAATATTGTAATCTATTTCCATATGCATGACATGTAAGTTTAGTTTCAAATTTCACAAGTAACCCTAAATCATATGAAGAACCAATTCATTAGGAAATCAACGTCTTATCCATCTCAATTCCTATTTCATAAGCTAATGTAAATCAAAATGCAAAATTTAAAATTCAATTATCCTTCTATATCATAAAATCAAGATGAATCTAACATAAGCATAATAAGATACATCTAACATCAGCATCCACATAATCATGTAAAAATCCTCACGTGTCTAAATGATACAAAATCACTATCAAAATAAGTCTAATGTCTCAAAATAGTGTATCAGCAAGATAGTCCAGGTGTGAAAATGTTAGCCAAGCTAAGATGGGTCAAGGCAGGACCTCACATTTTCTTCATAATAAATCCTCAACATTTCTACCATCCTCTATCTTCCACGTCTTCACCTCATTTATGTTTTTTTCTCCACCACTTCAAGTTTAGCATCATGGTGGCAGTTCATTAATGGCTCACACAAGTAGAAGGTACATACACAATACACATCATTTCATTTTTCTTTCATTCCTTAATTACTATTAATTCTCATTAATTGTAACTCTATCATATGGATCCTTGTACGTGTCAAATATCTACAATAGCAGGACCTATTATTTTGTTTAAGTTGGTGGGAGGGTCAAGTCAGCATAAAACTTTGTACCACCTTGTCCATGTTAGTTTTTTTTTCATGTCATTTTTTTTCCCCAATTTTGTAGTCCAATCATCATTTTTTATCATTGTGAAAGTACGAAGTGAGTTAAGTTCTTGTCACATCTTACAAAATTTATTTGAAATAATAATTTGAAAAGAATGATGGTGTGGCATTGTTATCAAGTGCCAAATCAAATTCTGAGAAGCCTAGTAGAGAAGTTGTTGAAAAAATCTTGTAAGAGAAGAAAAGCTGATAATTTTGCAGGGCATCCTATTGAAACAATTCTGAGATAACAAATTAAGCATGGGTGGTCCACCTATTATACATGAGCCTACTATGCACATTATGTTTCTACAAGACTAGAGGTGTAGGAAGATATTTTAGAATCGTGGATGGCTAGATTATTTCCTTAAGCTTAAAATTTACGTTGACACAATAGCACATGAATTTCTGAATTCACTTCAAAATAATGACAAGATGCTCTCACCTTATGAGTGATTGAGATTCATTTTAGGCTTGATCCATGTAAGCTTTATCCTTGAATCCTATTGGTTGAGGCTTTTTCCTTCCATGTGGTGTTGGGAGAAAATAGGATTAATTAATTGATTTTAATTAATTTGTTTAGCCATGTGTACCCCTTGAATAGGTTGATTTAATTTAAATTGAACTATGTAATTAATTAGATTAATTATACAATTAATTGATTTATCATGATTTATTTGATTTAAATTGATTTGGTAGCTTTTGATTTTTAATTGATTTTGGATTAATGTTTAATTGCAATTCGTCTTTGATTTGATCTTGATTTGATTTAATTACATTTAATTGTGTTGATCCTTGCCTTGATTTCTCATTTAAATGATCTTGTCCATTTTTAGGTGATTACAAATACCCCTCTTTGATTCGACATGTGAAGCGTGTTGATTCAAAGAATGTCTTGATTCAATCAGATAGAAGGTCCTAATTTTGTCGATGGTCAACTCTTGATGTTCGATATGAGATGTAGATTTTGATGATAGATTTAATACAGTTTTGATTGATTTTAAAGTCTTGATGGTCGATTTGATGATAGTTCACTAATATGATACCTGATTTGATTCGATTTGATGTTCAATGCCCCTTTCGATTGATAAGCGAAAAAAATTTTGATAAAAGATTACACTCTGATTTGATGACCATGCCCCTGATATGATGATTTGATGTTATTCCTGATTATTCGAGTGTATGCCCCCTCAAAAATGAAATGAAATTTGATAGATGTGTTGAAAAATTTGACAGTTTAGGTCAATTTCTGTTAATTAGGTCTATTTTTAATGAATTTCGATTTCATTTCTGATAATGATCTTGCGTTTGAGTGATGAGAAACGCCCTTGATTTGGTAGATTTGGTGAAAAATTTGGGTCCCCGAGCATTTTTTGGTCAACGATGCCCTTTTAGGTCAAAATGGCCTATATAAAGCGGTAAAAAGTCATTTTCACTATTCATTTTCACTTTTACAATTTGACTTTTCCCTTTGACTCCTAAGCTTTTCTCAATGGTGATCCTGATTCAAGAGCATAGCTTCGAGTGCAGTTTATGATATCTGCGACCACTGACCCACAGACCTCTAGTAAGTGCCTGAACCTCTTAGTTTTTCATTTCATGCTTTGATTTTCAAAAAAATTGAATTTTTTGGCAAAAACCCCATTTTTTTGCTTTTTGAATATGAAATAGCGCGTTTAACCTTTTTAACAGCGTGTTTGATCCTTTTTTAGCGCTTTCACACTTTCAAATAGCGCTTCTGCAACACAAAACTATGCTTTTGCTCGTAGGATTTAGGGCACATTTCACATTTAAAATTTAGTTTAGCGCGTTTGATTGAATTTTCGCTTTTGAGCTCTGTAACAACGCTTTTAAGTTTTCAAATAGCACTTTTAAAAAAATTTAGCACATATGACTTAGAACAATGCTTTTGATAATTTTGATTGCATTTTTAATCTTTTAAATAGCGCTTTTGATTTTAGCGCTTTTAAACCTTGAAATAACGTGTTTACCCTGATAAGAAAAATTTTAAAATGCCTTAGTCAGTTTTCCAAACTGTTCAGCGTCATCGATCAGTTGATCAGTTTAGATAATATACTTGATTTGATAGCGAGTCGTAAGATGTCAGAGTGAGTCAATTATAGTCTGAATATTGGATCGTCAATCTAGATTTAGATGATGAATGATGATAAATTTTCTGTCCTCTCTGAATAGAATCAAGAAAATTGATTGTGGTTTGATATTTTGTAAATGTTAGATTGACTTAGGATAATTCAAATGATAACTGATTTCAAAACTGATATGATTGAACTTGCTTTTTGCAGGCAATTCTTAAGTCACTGGTCGTTTGTGTAATACCCCAAAAATGGGCTATAGGTTCATTAACCTCCTACATCTTCAAATTCGAATGAAATCAATATCAAAGTCCTAACCTAAGGCACATCTGCACATTATCGAATTTAATTGATTATCCTAAATTCTGCATCAGGAAATATTCCTAGCAATATTCCTATTTATCCTAATTATCTTTAATTTAATTATTATTTGGTGATAAATCCTATTTATCCTAAAGTTTGATTAATTGAATATTCTGAATATTTAATTAATTAGATTTAATACTACCACTTAATTATTTAATTGAATTTAATTAAATTATTCCTAAATTGTATTATTTTATTTTGACAATAAATCTAAAATCTCATGACTAATTGATTAAATTCTTATTTAATTAATTAAAGTCAATTGTCAATTTTTAATGATATAGTTTTTTACTAAGAGTTTGATTTAATAATTGACTAACCCATAAATCGATTATTATTTTTAATTCAAAAATCAGTTAAGTTGAGGATAAATCACTTTATTTATTTAATTAATTCATAATTAATTGTGCACATTCAAAGAGCAATTAAACTCAAAATCAGGAAATCAATGCAAGTTGTTAACTTTTGGAAGCTCGACATCTATTTTGAGTTCCAAGCTGATCTAAACTTTTGATTTGAGTTAAAAAGTTGTTCTTGCATGCTTTTGCATAATTTTGTGAGTTAATTATCTCTGATTTCTTGATAACTCAAAAATCAACCTCAGTTTATCAAGAGTGATTTATGGCTTTTCTCTTGCATCCTCAAAGCCCTGGATTTCTATAAAATCAAGGCTCAGCTCTTCATAAATATAACCCTCAAATTTGCACAATTACTCTGGCGAATTGGCGATTGAAGGATTGAGCACTTGTGATAGATGATTTGTGAGATCTTTCATAGTTGATCATTAGCTTTTACATAGTTCCATATCATAGATTTCATACTCATTAATAGCATTCTTAGATCAAATCTCCATTACAATTTCATTCATATAGCTTAGATTCATACAGATTTCATATTATTGCATAGAAAATCCAAAAATATAGCTTAATCTGCATTCATAATCTTTCATTTTTGCATTCAAATCCTTCGTTTAGGTGTTGCATTGTCACTGGTCTCGGTTTGATCTGAGAGTATCATAATCACATCTACTAGAAGGCAGCAAATCACCTGGTTAGTTTAGTTTCCATTTCATTGCACGATTTTGGTTTTTTGCTAACCTCTAATGTTTTACTAAAGTGTTGTGTCTACAGCTAGGTACAAAATTCACACACACATTTTTGGCGCCCACCGTGGGGCCCTGAAATGGGTTTCCATCACATTTCTATCAATTTCTTAGCATTTTCTGGTTAAAACTGTAATTTTTATTTTTTGTCCGTACATTTTTTCGTATGAATTTTGTCAGAAAGTCATTCCAGGAGATACCCACTATCGTACGACAGGTTCAATTTTCAAGGCTCATATCATAAAGTACACACTATCATTTGAAAGCTCAATTTTTGTATGAGAAGACACCCACAATCGTATGAGTTTCCAAACTGTCGTCTGGGAGGTAACCCACTATTGTATGAGTTTTGACTCCAGAATTCAATTGTTGTTTCAGCATTTTTTGCAGTTTTTCAGATTTTATTTTCAGATTTGGACTAACAACTAACCCTAACAATTGAAATCTTCTATTTTTTATTGATACTTGTTGAATTTGATTGGAAAAAGCGCAACTAAATTGCTAAAATAGGTAAAAATCTACTAAGCATGTTGCGAGGAATTCAAGTATTCTTCTCAAGCTGATAACATTTCAATTTGGATTAAAACGAACTCTCACATGTCAGGCTTGTGTGATTTTCTTGCTTTCATATCACAAACTTCATTTTGGGCTATAAAACAAACATAGATTTTGCTTTATGCATATCTATTACACATAGTAAATAGGCCCTATGAACACTATTTGTGGATGATCTCGAGAGAGTGGGCTTCTTCCACTTGTTCATGCATGTGAACCTCTTCTTGATGACAGATCCCCTTGTAGGTAGGGAGGTTACTAAGAGAGTCTCACATTCTACTAGATTCATGTGTCTTCAACTTTTGATTGATACATTCTCTCTCCGGAGGGGTTGATAGATCATAAGCAGTTGACATCATAGATCTTTGTGAGATAATCTTGGTCTTACCATGTTGGATTAATCTGTCTGCTTTGTTTTGGTTAAAAGTGAAAAGGCTAGAGGACTATGCTCTACTCCCTTTTGGGTAGTATCAGAAACTTGGATCCTTGAATCTAGAACCAGTCTCCACGTGGTATCTTTTGTGAGTCACCTTTAGAGAGGGTTAACCATAGTGGACATTCCCTTAATTGGGTCAACCACATGGATGGAACCTCAAGTGGTAATAGCCATTTTCATCGTGGTAGCAGCAACCACTATATAAATGTCCTTGTGGAGGAAATCTTCACAGGTGTGTTCTCTTGTTGGGCTGTCAAATCTCCCTAATAGCTCCTAATTGATTAATTTCTCAGACTATGTCAAAACACCGGTGCACCTGGATTGGAGTTCGCCCTCTTGAGATCACAAAAGTTGCAGAGTCAAACCATTACTACAAACCCTAGTGAGGCCAAATTTTCATTTTTCTAGGAATATG
This sequence comes from Chamaecyparis obtusa, assembly GCA_027943335.1. NCBI lineage: Eukaryota > Viridiplantae > Streptophyta > Pinopsida > Cupressales > Cupressaceae > Chamaecyparis > Chamaecyparis obtusa. The sequence continues at coordinate 697,464 of BSBK01003031.1, forward strand.
TGCATTATTGAAAAACTTTTTGGAACATAGACAATTAGCACTCCTAGGGATTAGTACATTCAATCACTTGATTTTTCATGCATAGGGTTGCTTTGTCCCGTGTTCATTGTTTTCAGACATGCTTGGAATCACTTGCTTGATGTTTTGCATGCTTGTTTATCTATTTGGCTACCAAAAATGAACAATCTTAGAATAATCTTCAAACCTAGACAGATAAATTTGTGAAGAATCTGAAATTGAAAACCAAAAATTTGCAAAATCTAAAGTAAAAATCCTTTCTGGAGTCAAAAGTCATCCCATCGGGTCAGAAAGTCATACGAGTTTTGGTAAGTGTCATTTCAGAACCCATGTATTATCGTATGATAGCTTGTATAGTGTCGTATGAGCTTTACCACTAGTCAAAAATAAAAGTCAAAATCCTGCTATCAACTATCATGCAAACTTTGTAATTGTCGTACGAGTTTGTCAACTGTCATTTCATAGCATACCCACTATCGTACGATCCTACAAAAAGTAGTTCGAGAAGAATTGCCAAAAAATTATCAAAATTGTCAGAGATCCAATTTTTACAGCCCATTTCCAAAATCTGTCGAACAAATCACTGTGTCAGGAACAGAGCAAAAACTAGAACAAATTCATTCATTTTCCTCAAGTAAGCCTTTGAGTTTGATTTTGCCTTCTGATTTATCGATTTGAGTCTTTTTCATCTTGTGTCAAAACCTTGTCAACATTATCTTCAAATTTAGTCTTCTTGCTAAATAGCTAAGTGTTGTGAGCTCGTGCCCACCATTTGTTGGTCATCTACCCACACTACTGTGGTACAGTATCCTTCATTTACATCTGATCTAATCTTTAATCACTTCAATCTTAACAAGGTTGCATCATTTGATCTTCTTGAATCAATTCATTCTTCAGTTGTATTCATCTTATTCTTTTACTTCACCCAAGGTTAATGGTGGAAACTAGAGCTTCGTCACATAAGAAATCTAGAGAAGTATCCCATACAATACCTCTAAATACTCTCCAAGCCCCAACTCTTGAGAAACTCTACAATTTTGGTCTTTACGAAGATGACGGTTTTGACAATTTTCGATTGAAAACTGGTTACATACCTCCTCCATCAACTCACGGAGGTAATCAACAAACTCCTCCTCAATCTAATCCAAGGAGCCCTAAAACTCCTAACATGTCTCACAGAGGGACACATCACAGGTCTCAAGAACACCAATCTCAACACGGTATGGATCAAGAACCTACACCTTCTAAAATTGCTCGATATCAAAATGATGATAACTTCAAAAGGATGATGAAGCATTTCTTGAAAGAAGATAGAGAAGCATACTTTCTAGAGTTAGCTTATAAAGGAGCTAAACTTCCTCCAAACTTTAATGTGGAAGATATTGTTGGTGTAATTAAGTATTTACTAATTACACTTTACTTAAGTTTACTTAGGATAATGCATTTGCATATTAGTTTTCATTGTGACACCTAGGAGTTTGCATTTCATTTTAGCACATGGTTAGGAGAATTTCCACTTTAGGTGTGATAGTTGTCATCACATACCTCTTTGTGTGTGAGATCCACCTTTAGTGCTCTTATCACATTATCATCCTCTCATTGTTGCACATGTTGCACATACTTTGATGTACAATGAAGGATGATCCACCTTTGGTGGACATGTGATTCCACCTTGTGTGGGTGATATCTTATCATCTCCTTTTTGTAGTCTTATTGCATTGCCTATATATTTAGGCACTCCTACTTTGTATTCAATTCAATTGGTTATAATTAATTATTTGATTATTTTTCCTCTCTCTCTTGTGCTATCTCTTGAGCTTCTAGATCTTGGTTTTTATTCTTTGCCTTAGGAAAATTCTTACATGGTATCAGAGCCATAGGAGTTTCATTGTATAGCCTATTTTGAGAGATTTTTATTGCAAGTCAAAATTGGAGCTTATTGGTGCAAATCAGAGGTTGGCATCACATTGAGGAGGTCCAAATACCCCTAAATAAAATTTTGTTTCATCCAAATCAGACATCTGAAGCCAAATCTAGAGCCATTTGAATTTTCAAGGTTCGGTGGCGGCAATTTAGAAAAAATAATTTCAGAGATGATTTTCAATCAGTGATATCTCAGTCATCCGAACTCCTTTTTTGAAGCAATTTTTTTTGTTTTGGGGTAGAATTTCATGATCTACACAATGGTGCAGGTGATTTCTGATCTATGAAACTGATATTTTCTGAAAATCACAAATCCTGATTTTTACAACTTTAGAGGCTTTGTTTGGGCTCATATGGACACATTTTCAGGTGCTATTTTTTTTTAAAGTTCATGATTTTTTGTCTACTTTCTAGATCTGGTATCAGTTTGGAAAAATTCTAAGTAGACATAGTACTTTCAAAATTTGGTCTATTTTTGCCTATTTTTGGCACTTGTAATTTGTTAGATCCTTCAAAGGTCTTGTGTCTTATTTTTTTGAGTCTACTATAGCTTCATATTTTGTGTTGTAATTATCAAAATCAAAAGTCCACTTTGATCCATTTTGGCAAATGGTAATTGTACATGCACTATATATAAAGTGCCAAAATCATCATTTTGGGGGGTTCTTTGGTTCATTGCATTTTGGGGGTGCATTGATTTTTTGGTCTCATTGTTTCATGTGAGAATTACATCATGGATGGTTTAATTAAGTTGCCAAGAGGGAACTATAAGAAATGGAGTGAATTGGTTCTTGCTCATCTTAGTGAGCTTAACCTATTGCCCTATTTATATGAGTATAGACCTAAAATTCCTTTTTACAATTGTGACTCTTACTTAGAAGTTGTTAAGGTTATCTATTTGAATATGGATATGGATGTTATGGATTCCCTTAATGACTATGAAGATGAGACAAAAAATATTCGTGATCTTTGGACTATTCTTTGGGAAATGTATGGAGATCCACATATTCCTCCACTTCCAAAATGTCCAGAACCTCCAGTTGCAGCTCCTTCTCCTCCTATTGAGATCACATCTATTGTATCTCTTGATGATGCATGTCTTCTTATAGCCATTGGCTCTTGTGATTTAGTGTAGCAAGATATTCCTTGCCTTCCAGTTATAGTTCCATGGGATGCCTACTTGACAGACATTGCAGGTTTGTTTGTGGAGTCCTACATTTCAGATTTGGGAGACTTCATTGATGAAATTCATCTTCTCTTTATTGAGGATGATCCTTCTTCAGTTGTTTTGAGGGAGTATGTTGACCTTCATCTTCATTCTCCACTTGATCCTTCTTTCAAGATTGACATGATTTTGGATCCTTTGATAGAAAATTTGGAGGAGGTCTCTTTAACTTCATAGATGACATTTGAGTCTTTGGAGATTAGTTTTCATGAGTCTCAAACTTCACTTGAGATGTCACATTGCATGGTTCAGTTTGATCATACTCATGTGTTGGAGATTCCTATTCATTTTCCTGAGACATCCTACATTTTGAGGATTTTTCCTAGAGATTGGGAAGGATTCATTGATACACCTATGCACTTGTTTCCTCCTAAGGGGATGAACATCATTTAGTTTTCTTGGTGTAGTTTCTACATTGATCCAGGTGCATCTATCATGGGTGTACATTCTACATTGAGTGGGGGCTTTCTTGCTTCTCTTCCTACTTCATTTGAGGAGGCATCTTTATCTTTGGAGTTTGATCCAAATTATTATGTGGATCAGTTATCATTGGTTCCTTGTTTGTCACCTTCTTCTATTGGGCTTTCTCTTGATTGGTTCATGGCATCTTTATCAACCAAGGACATGGAGACACTTGGGCATACTTCAGAGACATCATACTTCATTTGGATTCCCCTTCCTACTTCTTATCCACAATGGGAAGCCTTCTTACATATATACTTAGTGTATCTTCTTCCTAAGAGGAGAAATGTTGGTTGTAGGCATTGGACTATGTTTTGTCTTCAAGCACTTACCATCCTTGGAGGAGATTACTCATTATGGGGGGATATCATGTCTCCTTGTTTCCTTCCTTTTAGGGGATTTTTTATTGTATATGCATGGTGTATGTCATAATTGGGGGGTCTTGATTACTCCATCCATGCATGCATCTTGTATTCATCTCTCTTTTGGGGGAGGGTTTTTCCCATGAGGCTTTCCCGCTTTCTCCGCTTTATGAGAGATTGCATTATCTTTTGCTCTTGCATTTTGTACATGGGTACCTAACATGGCCTAGTAGCCAGGACCCATCTTGCATTGTGAGTTTAAGTGCATTCCCCTAAGTTTCACTTAAGGGGGGGTGTTGGTGTAATTAAGTATTTACTAATTACACTTTACTTAAGTTTACTTAGGATAATGCATTTGCATATTAGTTGTCATTGTGACACCTAGGAGTTTGCATTTCATTTTAGCACATGGTTAGGAGAATTTCAACTTTAGGTGTGATAGTTGTCATCACATACCTCTTTGTGTGTGAGATCCACCTTTAGTGCTCTTATCACATTATCATCCTCTCATTGTTGCACATGTTGCACATACTTTGATGTACAATGGAGGATGATCCACCTTTGGTGGACATGTGATTCCACCTTGTGTGGGTGATATCTTATCATCTCCTTATCATGTAGTATTATTGCATTACCTATATATTTAGGCACTCCTACTTTGTATTCAATTCAATTGGCTATAATCAATTATTTGATTATTTTTCCTCTCTCTCTTGTGCTATCTCTTGAGCTTCTAGATCTTGGCTTTTATTCTCTGCCTTAGGAAAATTCTTACAGATATCATTACACATGAGGAAGAAACTCCTATCACAGCTATGATGAAACAGATGCATGTCATGCAAGTCAAACTTAACAAACTTGAAAAAGAAAAGGAACCTAAGGAGTTCTCCATGGAGGCTCTATGTCCTTTTCCATTTGATAAAGACTTGTAAATGTCGCCATTCCCTAAAAGAGTGGAGATGCCTAAATATGATAAGTATGATGGAAACTCTAACCCTCAAGATCATGTCAAAGAATTTTGTACTCAATCTATGGATTTTATGCATGAACCAACCTACTTAATGCATCTTTTCCCTCGATCTCTGGGAGGAGCAGTCATTCATTGGTTCTCTAGAATGCCTCCTACTATCAAAACTTTTGAGGAGTTAATCAAACTGTTCTATCAACAATACTCCTACAATATTCAACATCCAGTCACCATGATCGACATCTACAATCTGAAATAGTATCCAAGAGAACCATTCCTAACATTTCTCAAGAGGTGGAGGAAGAAATTTTCTCTATATGCTAGACCCATTCCCAAAACTAAGAAGTTGTAAATCTTCATCAACAATCTTGTTCCAGAAATCAACTACCCTTTACAAATGCAAAATCATACATCTTTTGACAAGATGGTAGATAATGCGATCAAAATTGAGAAAGTACTTGTAAAAAAAGGAGACATCACACTCCAAAAAGACAAGTATGAATCTGGATCTAGTTCTAAGGACAAGAATAAAAATTGGAATAAGAATAAAGGCATTGTCATAGATGGCGTTGTTGATAATATTTGTACCCCATCTAAGGCACATGCTTTCAATCTCACTGTTGGTACCCAGGCCATCAAATCTTCTGAAGCTAAAGCAACAGAGTCCAATAAAAAGTCATCTGATTACAAACCTTGGGCTACATATCCTAATCGCAAATTCACTCCTCTTGGAGAATCCTTGGAATCTACCATGAAAACTCTATTGGCAAACAAAATCATCTACTTGCCTGAGATGAAAGTCTTTGATCTTGAACCTAAACTAAAATGGTGGAGAGAGAATGATTTCTGTGAATTCCATTGCAATAAAGGTCATAAGACTAATAACTGTGTCTACTTGAAACACATCATACAAGACAAAATTGAGAATGGAGATATCACAATTGACAATCATAAGAGCAATAATGATTATACAGCATTCACAAAACCATTTCCTAAACATGGTAAAGAAGATTCTTCTTCTCGGCCTAATATGGGTGCTAAAGTCAATTATGCATACTCTGGAAACAATGTTGTTATCAATATGGTTGAACCGTGTCTATCTGAGTGTTGCAATGTCATTACAATTTTAAGAAGAGATAGAGAAAATCAATCAGCTAATGTAGTTACTTGATCACAAGCTCAGGCACACCTACAAGGACAAATACCATATTCATTCAATTTCCCTAAGGTGCCTTTCAATCTTTCATCTGCTTCTAAACAAAAGGCTACATCTAAATCTTCAAATCCTAAAGATACGAGGCCTACTTCATACAGTATTATTCAACAACTCCAGCACACAAATACTAAAATCTCCATGTTTGAGTTGCTTCAGATATCTCCAGCTCATAAAGCCATTCTAGACAAAGCTATGCTCGAATCCAATGTTCCTGATGACCTTAATTTAGACATATTTCAGACTATGGTTGGTCATCTTACATCTCCACAGTACATTTCCTTTTCAAAGGAAGATGATAACTCCATGAGTCATCTACATGACCAGCCCTTGCATATTGAAGTCTTGATCCAAAATCATCATGTCAAACGTATGTTGATAGATGGGGGTGCTGGCCTAAACATTTGTTCTTTTAGCTTGATTACACAATTGGGATTTTCATAAATGGCCATTGATCTTAGGAAGAAGATAACTATCAAAGCATATGATGAGAAAGAAAGATCTTCTAAAGGAACTATTGTCTTACCTATCAGAGCAGGTCATGTCATCAAAGATACTATATGTCAAGTTCTTGATCTACCTTTGGCTTACAATATCCTTCTAGAGAGACCCTAGATACATGAAATGAAAGCCATTCCCTCTACATACCATCAGTGTTTGAAATTTCCTTATGAAGGAGTAGAGGTGACGATTCCAACTGATCTATATACAACTTGCAATACCTTGAAAGAGAGTGCTAATAAACTTGTTCCTAATAATAGAGAATCTTCCACTAAGCAAACAAATATAGATTCAACATCTAAGATGGAAGACATTGCTAAAGAGGTTAAGATCAAAGAAAATGGTATGGGAGAATATACTATAGAGGTAGTCTTATCTTTGACGTCTCTCCCTATCTCACCTAAGTCTTATGGACAAACTCTGAAACAATCCAAACTAGAGTCTAAAGAACCTCTTGCAGCATATAAAGGAAAATTTGTGGCAAAACAAGTATCTAAACAAGAGTTTGAAGAAGATGAATTTGTGCTTACATGGCTATATAAAGATGAATCCAAACCTCAAGTTGTTCAAAAATGTGATGTTGAAACTCCTAAGAGCCCTTCTAAGTCATATGGCCCAGGGGACATATTGATCACAAAAATGGAATATAAAGGAAAAGGACCTCTAGGACTACAAGGTAAGGGTCTTATGTCACCTCTTGATCATCGTGGCTGAGAAAACAAGAATACAATAGGTCTAGGATACACGAAGAAGCCTTTATGTCTTAGCAAGAACTCCCCACATGTATTAGACCAGATTGAGCCCTCCGTAGTGAATCAACTAAAGGGAGAAATAACTGAACAATCTGATAGTGAGGATTCAGACACCACTGATGAGCTTATTCCTTATGAGTGTTTTCCTAAAGAAATAAAAGACCTCCTTGAAGCTGAAGATGATCCAGTAAAAAGAATTAATGTAGTAGAAACATAAGAACCTACTATAAAGCAAGAGATAGTTGCACCACAAGAACCAGCTAATCTTGAAGACAATCAAATAGACAAAGAAGAAGGTGGTAGTTATCCTAAGGCAAATTCCCATGAGTATGAATTCAAATCAGAATCTGAGGGAAACCCCTCTTGGGGTATTCATCTTGACTTTACTCATGTTCTTAGATTTCCTAGAGGTCTTGATGAAGAAACAGAAGATGAATCAAATGACTATGAATGGGGAGTCATTCTAGAACCAAATGAACTTATTACAGAAAAGCATGTTGATGTTATTCACCAATATGCACCTAAACTCAATGTAAGTCTAGAGTGAAATGATGAACTTATCAAGTCTGGTCCACTGATGGCTGAAGTGGACTTTGACAATGACATTGAGCCTATTCATGAATTGAATGTCTTAAGTTGTAATATCACCTTTGAACTTGAGCGTTAGGTTAGGACCAATGATGATAGATCCATATCCTTAAACACTCTTTCCCAATCTTTTACCACTTTGACTATCCAACATCCTGACCTTCTTGACCAAACCTCTATGAATCCAAGCCAAGGTATCTATACCTTTCCAAATGACTATGCCCTTGCTTGCTATCTCAATGTAGTTGAGCCTATGAAGACTTTCATCGGTGAACCAAGCGTTAGCATGATGGAGTCAGACATCAAGTATCTTAGTCATAAAAGTAAGAATAAAAATAAAAAGAAAAGGAGTTCTAAGGGTGAAAACCACTTTGTGGTAGTCTCAGAACCTAAAAAAGTAAAAATAAAAGATGTATCTGAAGGTGAAAACCTCTCTGAGGTGCCTAAGGATGAGATATTTGATGTCCTTCCTATTCATTTATAGGAAATATCTCCAGTTCTAATTAAGCCCACTCAATCTATCAACTTGGGAACAGCAGAGGAACCATAGTTGATCCATGTAGCACAATATTTATCAGAAGAAGAGAAGCAAAAATTTACAACATTCTTAATAGAAAAGAAGATCCACTTTGCATGGAAATACTTAGATATGTCAGGGTTGGATCCTAATCTTATTATGCACCATTTATCTATAGCTCCCAATGTTAAACCTATTAAGCAAAAATTGAGAAAGATGCATCCACATGTTGCACTCTTGGTAAAAGCTGAATTAGAGAAGCTACTAAAAGCCAGATTCATCTATGTTATTGATTATGCTAAATGGATCTCTAATATTGTACTTGTTTCTAAACCAGACAAATCTATAAGAGTGTGCATAGATTTCAAATATGTGAACAAAGCATGCCCTGAGGATGATTTTCCACTACCTAACATTGATATGATAGTGGACATGACTAGAGGCTTTGAGATGTATTCTTTGATGGATGGTTTTTTTGGATATAATCAAATCAAAATTGCTCCAGAGGATCAAGAGAAAACTGCTTTCACATGTGCATGGGGTACCTTTTGTTGGAATGTCATGCCATTTGGGCTTTAAAATGTTGGTGCTACATATCAAAGAGCTATGACTTCTATTTTTCATGACATGATGCATAGGACTATGGAAGATTATGTTAATGATACTTTAGCAAAATCTATGATTAGAGTTGAACATCTAAATGACTTGAGCAAGATACTCGATAGAATGGAAAAATTTAGTCTCAGACTAAATCCTAAGAAGTGTGCTTTTGGTGTCACTTCTAGAAAGCTCTTAGACTACATTGTTTCAAAGAAAGGCATTGAAGTTGAACCCGCTAAAGTTAAAGCTATCATGGAGATGCAACCTCCCAAGAATATTAGTCAAAAGAGAACATTGCAAGGGAGAGTTCAATCTATTAGATGCTTCAAATCTCAGCTAACAGACATATCACAACCTTTTACAAAGACATTACATAAAGGTGTGACCTTTGCATGGAACCAGGAATGTGAAAAGAATTTTAATCATATCAAGAAATATCTATCAAATCCTCCTATCTTGATGCCTCCCATTCAAGGGAAGCCTTTGATCTTATATGTCTCCACTACAGATACATCACTAGCAGCATTGCTTACACAGCATGATGAGAATAAGACGAAAAGAGCTATATACTATATCAGTAGGACATTGGTGGCATACAAAAAGAACTATTCTATGATTGAAAAGGCTTGTCTAGCTGTGATCTTTGCATCATAGAAACTGAGACATTACATGTTAGCTCATACCATGCATTTAGTAGCTAAGATTGATCCACTAAAGTACCTACCAAGCAAAGCTGCCCTCACAGGTAGATTAGCCAAATGGGTCATGCTCTTAAGTGAATTTGACATTGAATATGTTGAAAGAAAAGCTATTAAAGGCCAAGTTATTGTTGATTAGTTAGCATATGCACCTTTGATCGATGACACACCAATGCAAGTGGAATTTCCAGATTCCTCTATCATGAATCTTTCTTCTAGAGAATGGTAGTTATTTTTTTACGGCTCCTATACATAGAATGGATCTGGAGTAGGTATATTGTTCATAACTCCTCAAGGATACTCAATCCCAAAAGCATTTTGCATCAAGTTTTCTTGCACAAATAATATTGCTGAATATGAAGCCCTTTTAAATGGTATGAAAATAGAAATTGAGTGGAGAATAAAAAAATTACACGTTCATGGAGACTCACAACTTGTAATCCATCAAGTCAATGATGTGTATCAAAAGAAGGATGAAAAGCTCATTCCATACAAATGAATGGTAGATGATCTAAAGAAATATTTCATATCTATCACATTTGCGCAAAATCCTAGAACAGAGAATAAGGTTGTCGATGCAATGGCAACATTGTCTACTTTATTACAACAGCCTGAATACGAGCTACGCTACGAGTTCCTGGTGGAAGCACTATCTTATCTTGCATATGATTCCCCTAAAACCCGCATGATTTGCACTATTGTAGGTCATGATTCATCTAGATATAAAAACCTATTCTCCTATCTCAAAGACCAAATCATTCCCGATACCTTTAACTACCATGAAAAGAGATACCTTATCTGAAATGCCTCCCGCTATGTCATCATTAGTCATGATCTATACAAATGGGGTCTAGATGGTATGCTACTTAGATGTTTAGAACAGGAAGAGTCTCAATGTGTGTTAGAGGAAGTCCATGAGGGAATTTGTGGGTCACACTCGAATGGTTTAACACTAGCCTGAAAACTTATTAGGGCTGGGTACTATTGGCCGAAAATGGAGAAAGAGTCTATCAAGTTTGCTAAGAATTGTCAAAAGTGCTAAGTACATGGTAACTTAATTCATGCTCCAGGGAGAGATCTAATTCCCTTTACTACACAATGGCCTTTTCACCAATGGGCATTTGATCTTATAGGAGCCATACATCCTCATTCTTCTAATGGACATATCCATATAATCACAGCTATAGATTACTTCACAAAATGGGTAGAAGCAGTCCCTTTAACACAAGCAACTGGAAAACAAATATCTATGTTCATCTTGAACTACATCATATGCCGATATGGTATTTCACATTCTATAGTCACAGATAATGGTGGAAAATTTAAGAACAAAGACTTGAATAATTGATGTGCCAAATTCAAGATTACACAACATTGGTCATCTATCTACTATCCTCAAGGGAATGGAGAAGCAGAGGCTTCAAACAAGAATCTATTGAAAATCTTGCACCGTACAATTAATAAGATAAGAAGAGATTGGCATCTCATCCAACTCTCTAGGCCTATATAAAAAGTATCAGAATGCCCACTGGGGCTACACCTTTGGCTTTAGTTTATGGGTCTGAAGTGGTACTACCTATTGAGGTTGAAATCCCATCACTAAGAATCAGAATGCATGGTCTAGTAACTGATGATGACTATAAAGTGTCTAGGTTGCAAGAACTTGAACTACTAGATGAGTGCAGACAAGCAGCGTATGATCATCTTAGAGTGTATCATAACAGAATGTCTAGAGGCTACAATAAGAAAGTCAGACATAGAGAATTTCAGGTTGGCGATCTAGTCTTGAGAGAGAATCTTAAAATCAATCACATAGAGAGTGCAAAGGGAAGTTTGAACCCAACTAGCTGGGTCCCTTTGTAATCACTCCTACTTTTGGCTCTGGTGCCTATCAACTCTCAACAACTGAAGGAGAACAACTCTTAGAACCAATCAACATTCTACATCTGAAGAAATTCTATGCCTAAGGCATTCAGTGTATGGTAACATGTCCTGAAAAAATCTTTAAAATCTAAAAAAGTCTTGGAAAAATGAACATCTTGGTGAAAACCTAACAATGGGCACCTTGATGATTCACAAAAAAGTAAAAAATATCAAAAATATCAAAAAAATTGGAAAAATGAAAAATACAAAAAAAAAAAGAGAAAAAGAAAAAAGTGCCTTGGTGAAAACTTGGAAACAGGCGCCTTGGTAGCAAAAATAAAATCTCTTCCAAGATGGTGAAAACTCAGAAAATAGGTGCCACTTATTTCAAAATGCTCCATCTATCAGCGCAATCTTGGTCTTTCCTAGCTTTCAGTCTTGCTTTAGTTTGTACATATATCCTGGTTTGTTCCTGCTTTCCTGTTTTCAATAAGTCAGTCTGTACACCAATCAACTCAAGCGTCTGTATCCTATCAATGTTCCTAACACTTGGGGGCAATCAAAGTCATATCCTATGGTCTCCAGTATACCTCAAATGAGTCATATCTAGTCAGAGTCCTTTGAAGCTTCATTTGAGTTAGTCAGTCTATCTCATCTCCAGAAAGGATTTTGCATCTACAACAACGCAATCAAACATCAAAATGAAAACAATCTATTCTTTTTACATGCTTTTGTGCTTACTGATTCACAAAGAGATTTTTGCATATTGTGTCCTTTCGAGCTCTTCGATGATGTCCTTTACATGATTTAGAGAGTGATGACTAGGGGCATAATCTTTTCTTTGTCTTCTTCTTGTATGTGAAAATCTAACAACTTTGAAATTATGGATTGAAATGGTGTCCGTCTGTAAGAGCCTCTATCTCAAATTGGATGGCCATGAGTACCTCGACCATTGATACTTGGAAAATTCAAGGAGGTTGACTACCTATTGTCTTTTTGAGTGAGTTCTTTCTCCTACTATGAAGCATGATCTTGCCTAAGGATGTGAATGATAAAGGGTCACTACAGGTAATTCACACTGGATTTAGAATGATCTCTTGACTGCTTGATGTGTTTGTTACGCAAGGCATATTTAGTTCATCATGACATTTATGTTCTGATGCTTATACAAATTGCTATATCAAAATGGACATGATATTCAGGTCATCCTGGCATTTGTGCCTTGGTTCTTATATCTAATCCAACATTCCGAAAACAAAATCAATATTCATATGTCCATGGTTGTATGACCAGTGGGCATTGTATTGATTATTGAGCATACAAATCAATATTCATATGTTTATGGTTTCATAACTAGTGGGAATTGTAATGATTTATCTAGTTACCTAAAAAACTTAATGATGACAAATGACCAACACATGATCAGTGACTAGGTCCTAGGTCTTAGGTTGCATTTCATTTTGCATGTCATTTTACACTTTGCATGATTGCATGATCTCACAAATTGCTTGAAAATATTCAATAATCCTTCTAAAAAAACTATACTTAAACTGCAATTGAAGAGCTGAATCTCATATGAAGGTCTTCTCACAGAAACACAAGTTGTCACAATCCTGGGTTAAACATCCTTTTTAACATAAGACTAAGTACTTGTCTTCATCAATACCTACAAAACATATCATGTGTATTTGCATTTTCATTACATATTCATAATCATTCATTCCATCTATTGCATTACATACATTTCCATACATACACTTTCCATAATCAAGTGCACTTGCATCACATTCATACATTTGAAAGAAATCATTGCATTGCATGAATCCATACATACATTCTACTCTACTCATAGCATAAGCATCACATGATATCATCATACATCAACAACATGACAAGTACAAATGAAGTCACAACCAAAAGTCTTGATCTCATATATATATCATAAAACTTGAAGTAGTCAGGGGTGCACTACTGGCACAATGTACAAAAGAATGGGCTCATGTGAGCTATTAGCAGTCAGAATAGTATCAATATCAAAAGAGCAACAAAAATATCAGAATATCATGATAGATCAGATGTCGGCCTGATCCTCTCCGTCTGGTGGAGGTTGTGGTGGTGCATCTGGTACTGCCTCAGCTCTAGGTGTTCTCGCTCCCTCTGATGCTATCATATACTAAGAGTACGAAGGAACTCTCTGAGCAAGTGGTACCGCAACGTAGTATGCAGAAACATAATAGGAAGATCTATAGGTCTGATGAATAACCTCTTCCTGTAATCTCTGAACCTCACCCCGAAGCTCAGTGCATTGTCTATCTACCTCCAGAAACCTCTCCTCCTAGCGAGCATTGTGAACCTTCAAGTCCCAAACCTATAATATGAGTCTCTTCACAATCTCCTATGTAGTTAGTGGAACACTAGGATCAGCATCTGCAGCCGGCATATTAGTATCTATAGCAGGCTGCTCTGTGGTCTATGATCTTTGCGCCTTATGGAATCTATCCTATGCACCAAGATCAAAACTGGTATCCTCCTGTAAGGGATTATAATCACCACCTACAACCTGCTCAGCTGCAACTACCTCCTCAGCAGTACCATCACTACCTAAAGTACCACCCTCTCCCCTAGTCCATCTTTGTGCACCTGTAGGTCTACCTACTGTCAAACTAGTGGGACAAGGGGGCCTCATCTGTCCTGATGGTCTTTGTGGGGGAGCCATCGCTCTCAGTCTTGGAGGTGTGGGGTGCACAATCGAAACCTGTGTGGGTCTCAGATCGAAACCTATGTGGGTCTCGGACCCTGTCTCATCAGAGCTCCAGTAACATCTATCGCCTCCTCCATGGAAGGTATCAGCTCTATGGGGTCAGAGAATCTATAGACCAGATGATCAATGAGCCCTATGATAAAACCATATATCACTCCGGCATCAACAACCTGTGGTCTGTACTCCCAGTCTCTACCAATAATATTCCATTGTACTCTTGTGAACACAAGGCATAAGAAAGCCTCGGGGTCCATCTAAGTCTGAGCTCACGGGCTATCTAAGCATAAATGGCATAATCCTAAGGTGCATCCTGCACTCGTCCATACTGTCACCAAACCCTAGTAATAAGAAATCTCTCCAATATAGAGGACGGTCATCCTATCAACACCCGGCTCTGAAAGAAGAAACTAAACTACTCTCATGTAGTAGGCCAAGGCTCAATATCTACATAGGGCCTCCATCATACAAATGTCATGTCATCCAGGCACTGTCTCCAGTACTCTACATGACCCATGCAACCCTGTATGACATATCCAACATAAATATAAATCACAGGCTCCTACAGTTATCGCTGTGACTGACACACTGGTCCCAAAACTGGGATATGCTCCCACGCCCAGATCTGTAAAACTAGAGCACTAGCAGCAAAAGTCTTGCTCTCCTAATACACTACCTTATGCATCTCAGAGAACATATGGGCTAGAAGACACTAACCCCAGGCTAACTCAGAAGGAGTCACCATCAGATGATCAACCATCGAGGCCCAGCCCATCAGAAGACCGTTCTGCTGACGGTCGGACATGATAATACCTCCTATCATCCCAGCAAGGATGCACTCTAATCTATGGGACTGACCATAGCATTGTACCAAGGTCTCCCCAGAAATAGAACCAGTCAACTAAGTGTCATCTCTGAAAAGACATATGAATGCTAGTAATCTAGAGTTCCCCGAACTCACATAAGCTGGACGCTGACCTGAATGGAAGGGAATGAGTAGTATATGGTATACATCCTCTGGTGTCATGGTGATCTCCCCAGTCGGCATGTGGAATGTCTGGGTCTCAGAATGAAATCTCTCTATCAATGCAGTCAAGAGTCCATGATTTACCCTAATCTCAGGTAAATGGATCACATACTCAAATCCGCATGAAGCAAGATGAACTCTCATAGGATCAGGCAAGGAAACACAGAGTCTCTGGGTGGCTGGATGTGAGATATGTACATGAACATCAAGATATGTGACCTACACAGCATAGAAACAAGGAATCCTATCAGTAATTTGGTTGAAAAATAGGCTACAAATAGAGGAATTGAACAATTTGCTATTTCAAAAGGTAGATCAAAGACTCAGTTATCAGGCTAAAAGATCAAAAAATTCAAAATTTTGACCTAGAAATGAGTTTTGGGCTCACTATTTTCCAAACGACAAAGCAGACTGGCAATAAAACTCATATGAGTTTTCACTGGTTACCATACGACAAACAATGATGATACGACACTCTATATCTCCTCGTACAAGTTAGGAGGGACTCGATGAAATGTCGTACGACTCTTGGGTCCCTCTCATACGAGTCTTGGGGGATCATGATACGACAACCTAACTAGAATTGAAAAGTTGTACAAGCCCAGAAGGACAATCGTACGAGTTTTCATGCATGCAAAAATTAAAAATTGAAAACATACAAAAAAATTTCTAAAAATGCTATAAATAAAGAAAAATTGAATTTTCAAAGAAGCACAGAGGTCCACCTACCGGATGTCCATACTGTCAAGGTCTCTGATGCCTCCGGCTATGCTCAAAATGGTGAGAAGACACAGGTACCTTCATTTCTACCATTTTCTCACTCAGAGGGCTCCACAAAGTTTTCAAAAGTCAACGGTAAAAATGATTTGAAAATGACCCTTCTGGCCTTTAAATAGCTTTTGACCTAATTTTCAAAAGTGCTCCGTTTTTCACAAAAATTGCACCCCTAGCTAATTTCGACATTCTGAACCCATTTTCGGGATCAAAATTGAAATCTGAGATTATTTACTATGTCAAAATTGTGATTTAAAATTTTTGGACCCAGGATATTTGACTACTTGCATAATCGACCTTCAATCATCACAGAAATCTAGAATTCAACTTAACTGATTATCTTACATCAAACTCTCAAAATTTCAACTTGGTCAACTATGGTCAACTCATGGTTTAACCTAGTCAAACTTGGTCTTCAGGACCTCTAAACGATGCAGAATGCATTCTCGAACATGTATAACCACTTCTCAAATCAATTAACATGCTTCTAAACTACAACGCTGACTTTTCTTGTCAGATTTCAATTTTTATCCCGAAGGGGGCATGGTATTGCACATCATTCAAGTCTGTAAATCTAAATCTGTAATCAATCTTTCCTTAGTAATCAAGACAACAACCACATCTAGTTGTTGAATCATCTAAAGTCCTCGTCGCTCGGGGAAAATCTATTATCACTTGAGGCATATCAGATTCATCAAGATCCATATCAATCTGGTATCCTAAATCTATCTTGTAAACTATATCATCTTTTCGTAACCATCAGTTCATTAGTGTTATTTCCTTGGTTCTTCGTAACTGATGGGTTCAAGATGTGATACCACTATGATTCATACAAGGACATTGAGGTCTGGAATCGGTCACTCACTTCTTTGCAATCATAAGGTTCACAATTAGGTGTTTCGGCACTTTTTCGTAATCACCAGTTCATTGTTGATATAGCTAGCATCATCTCAATTCTTGGTCATTCTGAGCCTGGGTCGGTATCTCTTTTTCCAATCTTTCAATCAGTTTCTATCTCAGAATCGGTTCATCTTTCAAATCAGTTTCATACATCTTTATCATACACAGACTATCTTTGGACCACTACGCTTTGCACAATGATTCAAAGAGGGGCAAAATGTAATATCCCAAAAATGGGCTATAGGTTCATTAACCTCCTACATCTTCAAATTCGAACGAAATCAATATCAAAGTCCTAACCTAAGGCACATCTGCACATTATCGAATTTAATTGATTATCTTAAATTTTGCATCAGGGAATATTCCTAGCAATATTCCTATTTATCCTAATTATCTTTAATTTAATTATTATTTGGTGATAAATCCTATTTATCCTAAAGTTTGATTAATTGAATATTCTAAATATTTAATTAATTAGATTTAATATTGTCACTTAATTATTTAATTGAATTTAATTAAATTATTCCTAAATTGTATTGTTTTATTTTGACAATAAATCTAAAATCTCATAACTAATTGATTAAATTCTTATTTAATTAATTAAAGTCAATTGTCAATTTTTAATGATATAGTTTTTTAGTAAGAGTTTGATTTAATAATTGACTAACCCATAAATCGATTATTATTTTTAATTCAAAAATCAGTTAAGTTGAGGATAAATCACTTTATTTATTTAATTAATTCATAATTAATTGTGCACATTCAAAGAGCAGTTAAACAAAAAATTAGGAAATCAATGCAAGTTGTTAACTTCTGGAAACTCAACATCTATTTTGAGTTCAAAGCTGATCTAAACTTCTGATTTGAGTTAAAAAGTTGTTCTTGCATGCTTTTGCATAATTTTGTGAGTTAATTATCTCTGATTTTCTGATAACTCAAAAATCAACCTGAGTTTATCAAGAGTGATTTATGGCTTTTCTCTTGCATCCTCAAAGCCCTGGATTTCTATAAAATCAAGGCTCAGCTCTTCATAAATATAACCCTCGAATTTGCACAATTACTCTGGCGAATTGGCGATTGAAGGATTGAGCACTTGCGACAGAAGATTTGTGAGATCTTTCATAGTTGATCATTAGCTTTTACATAGTTCCATATCATAGATTTCATACTCATTAATAGCATTCTTAGATCAAATCTGACTTACAATTTCATTCATATAGCTTAGATTCATACATATTTCATATTATTGCATAGAAAATCCAAAAATATAGCTTAATCTGAATTCATAATCTTTCATATTTTGCATTCAAATCCTTCGTTTAGGTGTTGCATTGTCACTGGTCTCAATCTAATCTGAGAGTATCATACTCGCATCTACTAGAAGGCAGTAAATCGCCTGGTTAGTTTAGTTTCCATTTCATTGCACGATTTTGGTTTTTTCCTAACCTCTAATGTTTTACTGAAGTGTTGTGTCTATAGCTAGGTACAAAATTCACACACACATTTCATGGTTTGTACCCTTGTCTGTTTAGTATGAGTGATGATCTGAGTGCACCTGATCAGAGACATATAGGCTGATGTGGTTTATCTTTCCTTCTGGTTCTTCCTCGATTCTGAGTGAATCAAGGTCTCCTTACAGCTATGGCAGAGTGTTGGCACTTTGACCATAATACTCTCCATTTACTGATGGGTGAGATGACCATCACCCCTGAGGATGTCTACCGCATCCTGCGTATCCCGACTTGAGGAGATTTGGTTTTCTATGATCAGGTGTATGACGGGGCAGCATGTCAGTGGGTCTTCCAGGATCCTACCATTGGTGATGATCACATTTAGTGGTCTCAGTTCCATTATTTCCCAATTTTACCAGCATTTTTGGGTGCCTTGATCAGAGGATTCCTTGTACCTGATAGGTGAGGGCATGGATTTGTAGTCAGCTGGGGTCCTATTCTGGAGGACTTGATGGCTCAGCCTTGACATTTTGATTGGGGGTCTTGTGTCTTGGTGCAACTCTATCACAAGTTGCATACAGTTGTATATAGACATTCTTATATGCTCTCTGCGATAGCTATTATTCTTTAGCTTTGGACATGGGAGCATCTCCCAGTGACATGACATATCACAGCATGTCAGCATGATCTGGGATGGTTATTTTCCTAGATGTATGAGGGCATGGTAGTGCAGACACATATGGGTAAGTTGGATTATTGGTTTCATGTTATCGACAATATGGATCAAGTGATATGGCCTCCTTACCTAGGTTGTGAGCCTTGGCCAGAGGATGCAATTGAGCTTCCCTATATGTGGAGCCCTCGTTGGATGATTGGTCAGACACTGCATATTATTTAGATATTTTTCTTCTAACGAGTTCTACGGCAATATGGTCGCATTCAGGGTATGCCACAGGGTGTTTCTATGCACACCCGAGTTCAGGCCGAGAGATCACTATAGGGCCCTGTTGTTGATTTTAGGACAACACAGTAGGAGATTCGAGACCTGGGTCATTTACCATGGGATATGCAAGAGCATGTTATTGATACTGGCATGACTGATGATTAAGCAGATTGGTTTTCTCATAACCCATTTCTGAGATTCACAGATCCAGCTGAGTGGGTACCTGGTATCGATGAGGAGTCTGATGATGGTGGAGATGGTGATGGTGGTATGGGTGGAGGTAGGATACGATCACATCGGGGACAACTGAGTCATCAAGCAACCAGAGTAGGGAGAGTCATGATGCCAGTTATTATTGTTGCTCTCATTCCTCCTAGGGGTGGTGGTCAGGTGAGGATTCTTGGTATGGATAGAGCTTTAAACCAAGTTGTCAGGGATCCGATAGGTAGATAGGGTCATCGCAGGGATAGGCATCAGAGGCAATTGGATGCCCAGGCCGCGCAGGCTTTACTAGATCAGGCAAGGGTAGGCTAGCTCAGGCTCCTTTGTAGGTTCTTCTGGTTATTCCATAGGTTGTTCCTGCACAGGCACCTACTTCTACTTCCATTCCATCCTCTTCATCTCATCCATCTTCTTCTTCTTTTTTTCCATCACTATCTATTCCATCTTCTTCCATGCCTTCTTCTTCCATGCCTTCTTCTTCCATGCCTCCACCACAGACTCCTGCAACACTGGCTCCTAGTTCTGAGGCTTCGGTGGCTGCATCAGAGGTTTGAGCTTTACAGTCGAATGTTTCTGAGAATAGATAGGAGGTTAGGCAGCTTAGTAGTATGATGCAAGCATTTATGGCCGCTATGAGTCAGCATGGGCTACAAGCTAGTTTGAGTCGTTCTCTTGATAGTGGTCCTAGTCCTAATGGTGGTGATGGTGTTGGCGGTTCAGCGAGTTGATTCCTTTGATCTGATATATTCTTTCATTTATTGATGATGTATATGATCTCATTTTTTATATCGAGACATTGGACTCTGTTATATTCTTTTGATCAGTTGATTTATTTCATGTTGATACTTGTTGATACTCTGATGGATTTTGATTTCCAGATGTTTCATTTGATGATATCGTAGACTTTGATACTCTATTTTTTATTTATGATGATGTCATAGACTTTGATGCTTAGTTTGATATATTTACTTTATGTGATGTCATCATGTGTTGGACCTCATGTTTTAGGTGTTTTACTATGATATGCATATTTATATGGTTATATCTCCTATATGCTTTGTTTTATGCTTTTCAAAATGTAGTTTTATGATGGATGCATATGTTCTATTTATGCTTAGATGGTTGTCTTATGTATGACATGGAATAGATGAATGGATGCAATATGAATTTTATGATTATCGATATATGATTAATGATATTTATGGATGCAAATGATACATAGATTTGTTAGATGGATAATGCAATGGTTAATACGATGTAATGATTTAATTGATAATGGAGGTATTTATTTTGATATGTGAATGCAATGGATTTATGGTATGCAAATGTGATGGACCTATATGATGTAATGTATATCGATTATGGATATTTAATTATTAATGATTCTAAATGTTATATGTGATATAGATGAATGGTGTTAATGAATGTCATGCAATGATAGTGTAATGATATGCAATACCGGATGATACTAAATGTATGGATTTAAATGAATAATGCAATGTGCCACATTTTTGAACTAAAGGATATGCACCTAATGATGAATTAAAATGATTTTAATGGATGCAATGGACATTTAACTAATAAATGCAATGATAAATGCACTTAATGGATTGATATGAATGACTTAAAGAATGCACCCTAAATGAGATGAACTTTAAAATGAATGCAATCTAATGCAATGAACTTAATGAAAAATGATTTAAAGGATGAATGCAACCTAATGCACTTAATGTTATGAACTCTATGCAGGATATGAATGATGAATGCAACTTAATGCAATTAATGTTATGTAGATGATTTAAACTATATGGAATGAACTTGGATTAAAATGAATGCAACTTAATGCAAGCTAACCTAAAAATCTAACAAATTCTTGTGACCTAATGGAATGCACCTTTTTTTTTTTTTTTTAAATTCCAACACACTCGATCACATATAGCTTTTGATGCTCATTTGATTTTTTATTTGACTACACCCCTTTCTCTTTTCCTCTTGCAAATTAAATTTTGAAGCTAAGAAAGGTAAATACTTTAAATGCATTTAATCTAGGATGTATGCAACTAACTGTCACTATTCAAAAATTTGGAGCTTATATTCATCATTGAGCATTTTTTGGAATCCCAATTTAGTACAACCATCACTAGTTCAACCATGATGATATGAATACTTTTTGCACCTCTTTCATTGCTTTCCCATCTCTTTTCTGGTACGACTATCACTGATTGAATCCAATCATGAGAGTGCAAATACTGATTTTGTCAGATTCTATGTTGCAAGTGGATTTTGGTATTATGATATTGAACATCAAAATATCCAAGGTATCCTTTTGCGTAAACAAACAAAGATCTTAGTTTTCTCCTATGTACAAGTCCTCAATGATTCTTTGATGATCACGTCCTTAGACAAATAATACATGCTTTAAAACTTTGATCTTAAGACAGTCGTTTAGAAATCCATAAAATATCACACTTTCATCATAGCTTGTCTAGTTTAAAAACTTTCATTGATTCGCTAGAAAGATATGATTTCATCAATCAAGTCAACACTTTAGAAAAAAAATTGCAATATTTTTCAAATCCATATTTCAAGTGTATTTCCATCCATTTCATACTTTTAATCCTGATAAAGATAGGGTCAGGTAAGATCTTGGATCAAATTTTACGTTTGGTTCAAATTGGATTGTAATTAAGATTTGATTAAGTGCTTCACTTATGTTTTTGATGAATTTATTCGATGATTGATTAAAGTTTTCTTTTGATGAATCATTCATCCTTTAGAGTAGATTGCCCCCAGTTTGATATGATTTCAAAGTTGGACTTAGGACAATTTACAGATTAGGTGACCAAAATCTTTAGGTACTTGCAAATGCAACTGTGGAGTTTTATTATGTAATATATACAAATGTTGGCGAATGCAATATTTACAAAGATGACTACTAGGTATACGACTGACTTGGACTTTTAATGGCACCTGTTTACCAGGCTTTCATCGATTGAATATATCTTTCTTTCTTTCTTTCTTTTTAAAGCTTTTTCCTTTTTTTGCTACCAAGGCACCTATTTGCTAGGTTTTCACCAAGGCACTTTTTCTCTTTTTTTTTGTATTTTCTCTTTTTTCAATTTTTTTTCTTTTTCATATCATCAAGGCACCTATTTTCTAGGTTTTCACCAAGACAACATCTTTTTGAGGATCATATATGATTGTTTTTAGCTTTCTTCATGCTCAATTTTCCATTATTTTTTATCTTTTCTGCATTTCCAATGTGTTTGCTCTTTTCTTCTTTTTAAATGTTTTTGGTATTTTTAAGATCTCTTTTGACTATGTACAATAAATAGGATGCTTCCTCATCTAATTTTCTAATACTCTTTTTCTTTATCCTCTTTCATCTACCTCATGTGTAGAACCTTTTGAGATGAATGCTATTGATAGGTTCTTGTAACTCTTCTCCATCACAATCAGCTAACTTTGAGGTGTTGGTCCCAAAATATGAAGTGATCACAAAAGGTCTTAACTAGTTTGCTTCCCATTTTCCTTTCTTTTCTCTTTCTGCTTGATTCTTGGGATTCTCTCGCAAAACTAAGTCACCTATTTGGAATGTTCTTGACTCGATGTGCTTGTTATAAACCCTTGACATTCCATTTTGATATACCTTTAAGTGATCAAATGCGTGTTGTTTTTTCTCATCTAGCAGTTCTAGTTCATGCAACCTAGCAACTCTATAATCCTCTTCACTTATCAAACCATGTAGAGATACTATTAAGGATGGAAGTTCTACCTCCAAAGGTAAAACTGCTTCTGTTCCAAAGACTAAGGAAAATGGTGTAGCTCATGTTGGCGTTCTGATACTTATCCTATAAGTCCATAAGGTCGGGTTTATTTTTATATGCCAATCTCTACCTAAATTGTCCATAGTCCTCTTCAATATCTTTAGGATGTTTTTATTTGTTGCTTCGGCTTGTCCATTACCTTGGGGGTAATATATTAAGGATGAGTGGTGGATCATTTGAAACTTTGTGCATAACTCCTTTAGGTCCTTGTTTTTGAAGTGCTTTGCATTATCCCTTATGATGGCATGAGGTACACCATATCTACATATTATATGATTTAAGATAAAAAAGGATATATGCTTTCTTGTTGCAGTTGATAAGGGTACAACTTCCACCCATTTGGTAAAGTACTATGTTTCCATAATAATGAATTTATGACCATTTGAAGATGGTGGATAAATCATTCCTATTAAATCTAGACCCCATTGATAAAATGGCCAAGGTGTCATCATAGGATGAAGCTCTTGTGCGGGCACATGTATCAATTTTCCATGATATTGACACTTTCTACAAGTTTTAGCAAAGTGACAAGCGTCTTTCTCCATCGTAGGCCAAAAATATCCTATCCTAAGAAGTTTCTTAGCTAGGGTTAAACCATTCGAATGTGACCCACAAATCCCCTCATGAATTTCTCGTAAGGCTATATCTGATTCCTCTTTCTCTAGACATCTAAGAATCATTTTGTCTAGACTCTTATGATACAATGTGTCAAATATTAGGGTATAACGAGCGGCTTATCAGATAAAGATTTTCTATTGGTTCCTGATTTGATCTATGGGTAGGATTTGGTCTTTTAGGTAAGTGTAAATGTCTCCATACCAAGGTGATTCATGTGTTTTTAGCAAAAAAATGGTATGAGGATGGGTAGGGTCAAATGCAGGTTGTTCAACTTCTTCTACCAGGAATTCATATCTAGCACTTTGATCTAGTATTTGGAGAAGTGGTGCCAAAGTAGCCATTGCATCCACTACTTTATTCTTCTTTCATGGTACTTGTTCAAATGTGATAAGAGTGAAGTTTTCTTGAGATTCTCAACCATATTTTTGTAAGGTATCATCTTGTTATCTTTCATTTGATATTCATCATTAATTTGATTGATAACCAATTGTGAATCTCCATAGACTTGTAGTTCTGTTACTTTCCACTCTAATGCCAATTTGATTCCAATGACCAATGCTTCATACTCAGCTATGTTATTTGTGCATGGGAATAGCAATTTGTATGATTTAGGAATTATAGACCCTTGAGGAGTAATCAAAAGTATGCCTTCTCCCAATCCATGTTGTGTGTAAGAGCCATCAAAATATAGTTGCCATGTTTTTGCCTCCACATTCACAATTTTAGAATCTGGAAATTCCACTTGTATTGGATGGTCATCTTGTAATGGTGATTCTACTAACTGATCAGCTATGACTTGGCCCTTGATATATTTTTGATCCACATATTCTATGTTGAACTCACTTAGCACCATGACCCATTTGGCTAGTCTTCCATTCAATGTTGTTTTGCTAAGAAGATATTTTAAAGGATCTATCTTTGCAATGAGTCTAATCTTGTGGGATAACATATAGTGGCACAATTTTTGGGAAGCAAAAACCACAGCCAAACATTCTCTTTCGATGAAGGTGTATTTCAACTCATATTTTACCAAAGTTCTACTTATGTAGTAAATAGCATTTTCTTTTCCTAGTTCATCTTCTTGTGCCAAGAGTACCCCTAATGAATGCTCGGTCACTGAAATGTATAGAATCAAAGGCTTTCCTCTTATAGGTGGCATCAAATTTGGAGGGTTCATTAAATATTTCTTCAACAAGTTGGAGGCTTCTTCACATTTTTCATCCCATTTGAAAACTATGTCCTTATGAAGGAGTTGAGTAAAATTATGGCACTTTTCTGCCAATTGAGATATGAACCTTTGTATGGATTGGATCCTACCTTGAGGAGATCTCATCTGACATATGTTTCTAGGTGTTTCAATTTCCATGATGGCCTTGACTTTAGCTGGGTCTACCTCTATTCCTTTTGCTGAAATAATGTACCCTAGTAGCTTCCCTAATTGAATGCCAAATGCACACTTCTTCGGATTTAGCCTTACTTTAAATTGTTCCAATCTTTCAAAACATTTCTCTAATATGGGTAGATGTTATTCTCTTGAATGAAATTTAGCAAGTATATCATCTAGATAGTCCTGCATGAACTTATGCATCATATCATGTAATATTGTTGTCATGGCTCTTTGATAAGCTGCTCCGGCATTCTTTAGACCAAAGGGCATAACATTCCAACAGAATGTCCCCCATGCACATGTAAATGTTGTTCTGTCTTGATCTTCAGGTTCTATCTTTATTTGATTGTAGCCACTAAACCCATCCATAAGAGAGAACATTGAATGTCATGATGTCAAATCCACTATGGCATCTATGCTTGGTAATGGAAAGTCATCCTTAGGGCATGCAAGATCTAGATCCCTAAAATCTATGCAAATTCTGATAGACTTGTCTACTTTTGAAACTGGTACAATGTTTGAAATCCATTGGGCATAATCAATGGCTCTTATAAACCCAATGTTTAGCAATTTTTCTAACTCCACTTTTACAAGCAAAGCTATGTGTGGATGCATCTTCCTCAATTTTTGCTTTACTAGTCTTGCTCCCTCTTTTATGTTCAAGTGATGCATGATTAAATTTGGATCTAAACTTGGCATATCATCATAAGACCATGCAAAATTGATTTTCTTTTCCTTGAAAAATTTGATGAATTCTTCTCTTTCCTCACTAGATAAAGATGTTGCTAAGTGTATGATCCTTGGCTCTGATTCTGATCCAATGTTCACCTTTTTTTTGGGTTCGATCAAGATAGGAGATCTTTCCTCATAGTGCTTGGGTAAAGTATCCAAAATCCCTTCCTTAGGCACCTCAATTTGGTTTTCACCTTTGGAATCATTCTTTATTTCTTTCTCTTTTTTATCTAATGTTGCCACAATGTGGTTTTCAACATTATATTCTTTCCATTTTTATTTTTATTTTTATTTTTTTCATTTTTTATTGAATTGAGAGTTTGGATACCTTCCTTTTCCACTCCTTCCTGATATTCCATGGTAGAAGAAGGTTCAACTGCTTTCAAGTATTGTGACACCAAGTTGTCATTCAAAAAGGTTGGAAGTATGGTAGGTTCAATGGAATCCCATTCAATTAATTTTGGATAAATGAGGGTCAAAGGATCAATGTTTTGGTTTAGGTCAATAGTGTTTAAGGACAATACTTCATTTGAAGGTTCAAAATCTTCCTCACTAGAATCCACTAAGGTTTCTATTGGGTAAAAATCTCATGGGTTAAACCTAATGTTAGATTCTTCCATAGCAGGTCTCCATGATGGTACGTAGGGTTCTCCTACCCATTGATTTATTTCAATTTCTTGAATTGGTACATTATCTAGGACCACTTGGCTTAAGCTTGAGGCTTGATTTTGACTTGATTCTGCAATTGATTCCTTCCCCTTGCTAGGAGTGTAAGTATGAATGACATCAATACCTTTATCTTGACATGATTCATTAGACAATGTATCCCATTCCCACTCATTTGAGTCTTCATCACTATGTGACTCTAATTGTAATATTTGATCATAGACTTTAGGATATTTCTTTTGAGTATACTCTTGTTCTAGGTAGCCTAATCTTGTCTTCTCTTTACTATCTCTCCATGTTATTTCAATGGGTTCAAGGAGTCCTTCATTTCTTGTTCCTAAAGGTCCTTGTCCTTTGTATCCCATTTTTTGCATAATTTGAAATCCTTTCCCATATTGATGTGTGGGAATGCTTATATTTTGTATGTGCTTCTCATGGGTACATGATTCTTCAATCTTGTATAACCAGTTTAGGATTTCATTATCCTCTTCCTCCATGAATGATGATGTATTAGCCCTCACAAAGTGATCATTGTATTTATGAGGCAAATTAGATGGCTTTCCATATGATTTTGGAGATAAGGGTAGGTCCATCATGGATAAGGAGTATTCACCTACTCCCTTTTGTTTGATTTTACATTTTTTCTCAAAGTTTTTCATCATGTGGTCCATCTTTTGGTAATGAGCCTCCTTAGTGTATATTTGAACAGATCTATCTTGGTCTTCTTTCTTTGTCTCAAGAGTACTCTCCTCACTAACATTTTCTTTCCCTTTTGTTGATGTAGCTAGGCTAGTGGGACTTTGGATGTTCTCAACAATGACTTATTATTTTTCTTCTTTTTCTTTTCCCTTTAAAGATGGAAGATCTTTAGAGCTTTGACCTTGCTCTATTCTTAGGGGTATGGACCCTTCAGCATTATGCCAGACTAGAGAATCATTGATAGTCTTTAAGTTATTACAATATTGGAAGGGGTTTGAGTCCCCACTTACCATGATTTCTTGCCCTAGATACGGGAATTTAAGACATTGGTGATAGGTAGAAGGCACAGCTTGCATTTCATGAATCCATGGTCTCCCTAGTAAGATATTGTAAGTCAGCTTTAGGTCTAGGACTTGACAAATGGTTTCTTTTTGCATTGGGCCAACTCTAATAGGAAGTATTATGACACCCTTAGAAGCTCTTTCTTCATCATCGTAGGCTTTTATAGTTATCTTTTTCTTTGGGTCAATAGCCTCCTCAGAAAATCCTAAGGCTTTCACCAAGTTTAGGGTACAAATATTTAGGTCAGCCCCTCCGTCAATAAGGATTCTTTTTACCCTATGCTTGTGAATTAGAACCTCTATATGAAAAGGAAAGTTTTGGGGGTGATTTAATGACATGTCATCTTGCTCTGAAAATGATAGGCAATGAGGTGCAATAAGATGTCCCACCATATTTTGAAATTTGTCTGCCTCCAAATTTAGAGGTACATTTGTCTCTACCAAGGCTTTTTCTAGAATCTCCTTGTGAGTTAGCGAGAGTTTGAGCAATTATAAAATAGAAATTTGAGCGTGGGTTCATTGTAATTGATCTACCAAATTATATTGTTTTGATGACGAAGATGAGGTTTGATTTGGTAGAACAATTCTTGGAGCATTTGTAGGTAGAGTAATCTTCAAAGCTTGCCCCCTAGTTACAACATTAGATGTTGCTTCCCTTGGATTCTCTTTTACCACAATAACATTTATGGTGCTTTCATCACCACTTAAAGCATTAATTTTTTTATCATAGGTATGAGCAAAGTTGACTTTCTCATTACCCCTTTTATTATTCTAGTTAGTGTTTGATGACTCACCCTTTTCATGGTTTAGAAAGGGGTTTTTTAAGGTCATATGATCTTCATTATTTTGGGGCCCTTCAACCTTGATTGTCCCATCATCAATTAGGTCTTGCACCAAATGTTTTAGCTTCATGCATTCATTGGTCTTATGACCCTTATTTTGATGATACTCACAATGGTGAGAATCATTCCACCAATTACATTTAATTTGGGGTTTATATGGCCTCAACTCGGGTAGAGTAATGATCTTTTTGGCCACCAAAGTCCTTAACACATTCTCCAATGGTTCACCTAAGAAGGTGAATTTTCTATTTTGATAAGTGGAAAAGAAGGGTTTAGGCTTGTTGCCATTAGCATTATTGAAGGGATTATTGTTAGCATTTTTGTTGTTGTTGTTGTTGGAATTGGCATTATTAAAAGGAGCTTTATTCATTTGATTCACATTTTATGTTGAATTCACTCCACTTGATAAATTAAATGGGGTAGCCTTCAAGATTTGAGCTTCCACAACCCCATTATTCACAAGATTTTTGTTATTATTCTTCAACCATTGCTTAGGTTTGTCATTGTGATTATTGGCTCCTTTATTGTTGGTATAATTAGATATATAATGATTATTACTAGTATTGGTGTAGGGTTTGTCATCTTTGAACAATTTTATTTCACCCCTTTTGACCAATAAATCTTCAATCTTAATCCCATTCTAAATAAGTTTTTCAAATGTAGGGGGACATTGAAGTTGGAGCCTATAGTGCATCTCCATATTTAAATTATTCATAAATATCTCCATCTTCTCTTTTTTAGGGATACTTTGTGGGTACCTTGCGAAAACAGTCCTCCACCTTTGAAGGAACCCTAAGAAAGATTCACCATCCTTTTGTTTTGTATCACATAGTTTTAGCATGGTAATCTCATGTTCAATGTTGGAGTAATGAGTTACAAATTTAGAGGCTAATTCCTCAAAAGTCTTGATCCCTTGCGGAAGTTTTGAGAACCATTCCATGGCTTTCCCTCCTAAACTTCTTGGAAAGAGTTTCATTAAGTACGTTGTGTTATGCATAAATTCAATACTTAGAGTGCAAAACTCTCTAAGGTGATCTTATGGATCTGATTTACCCATGTATTTATCATATTTAGGAAAGATTGTATTGATAGGAAAAGGTGCCATGACTAGGCTTTTGTCGAACGGGAATGGACACAAAGCCTCAATAGAGAAATGTTTAGGCTCAGTGGCCTTTTTCATTAAGTCTATTTGCACTTGGAACATTTTTAGTTGTTGGGTCATAGCATGCATCAGGTTTTCCTCTTCTTTTCTTTTCTTGAGTTGATCCACATCATAATCATGTGGGAGCTTTACCCCTGCTTGGGCTAGAGTTAGGAAAAATTTCTCCCTATCCCTATCTATTTGTTTTTCCATGACTTCAATAAAATCTGTATCTTGAGCCACTTTATTAGCCCTTTCTTCAAGCATTTATTTAGGTTCTTGGTTTGCGTTGTTGATATTATCATTATTTCCACCATGATGGTAATCATGAAATATGGAGTTTCGATCTATTGATTCAAGTCTTTTTTAAATAGATTTGGGAGACTATCCCCTTGGTCGTGATTGTTGAAAAGACCTTGGTATTCAAATTCAAGGACCTCATTTGTGATGCAAGTGTCATCTTCTCGTAAAGATAATTTGAGTTTGTGAGAACGTGTAGAAATTGGCATTCAACAAAGTTTGATTTCGTACTGATCCCCAATTTGGTAATTGTTGGTTTTTTAATGAAGAGATTTTAAAAAAATATAAGATGAGTTTTTCAATGGATCTCTTTCACTTGTTCTATGTATTTTTCAAACACAACAACCACAAGTACACTTATTCTTTTTAACCCTCCACACAAAAGTGCTTGAATTTGTAGGACGTTATCACAGGTTTTTGCACAAAAAGACACTTCTAGCAATCTACCTAGCTCAAGATTTGGTTCGTAAACATGGCTCTATAAGGTAGTCTTTGATAAGTTAACAAGGTTTTAATCAATATTCAGTTCAAAATGGATATTAAACTTTCATCCTCCAAGTATATTAAGAGGCTTCCCACCACTGGTATGTCAAAGTTTTGCGCAATCTCAAAGGACTACTCGAGGAAGTTCAAAAATTTAACACCATTTTGTCACACACCCCATTAAGGATATATGTATTTTATTTTATAGTGGGTTGGATGATCATGGAAAAGGTGATTGTATCCCACTTTGGGTTGTCCCTCTCACCAGCCTTATTAAGGTAAATCTCGGGAGGCAAGCCCACTATAGATCTAGCATGTTCATTTGAAAGCAATAAAGTAGAATGAAGAAATAGGTTGTGGGAGTTTGATTCACCAAAAATGTGAAAATCATATCCTTGTCTACTTCTCAATTCCCAAAAACTTTTAACAAGGTTCAATTACCAAACCCACTAACTAAAGAGAATCGAGTATTTCTACTCTTTTCTATAAACAAGGGGTTGTTCAAATTTAGTGTTTGATTTACTTATCCTTTCTTTTAATCAAGGAGTTCAACACTTTTGGCATTTTGATTCACCTAGAAAGTGCAGAGAATAGGCCTAATGTCTAATTCCTCAAATAATAATAGGTTGTTTTAATTACTAGATTTTGAAAATAAAAAAGCCACAATTTAAGTTTAAAAAATGACTAAGTTTAGGCTTACCTTCAAACGAAGCTAGCAAAGGCTAGGGGCATTTTTGATTGATTTTTCATTTTTAATGCTCACCTAGTGGTGATCATTCCTTTCCAATGTTATTTTCCTCCAACAAGTTAGTCAACACAAATAGCCAAAATGAAGAAAACAAGATAAAATTGAATCTAAAGCCTTATTTGTCAAATTTAAGAAAAACCTGATGAAGGTGAATAAATCCAATTCAATGATACAAACTTTTCTTTATATGCTTCTACCACTTTTAGATAATGTTCATATACCTTGCTTTCTTGCTGAGAATCCTGAACTAGCTTAATGTGTGCAATATTCTCCTCTTTGATCCTCTTTGTCAAGACTTTTCCCTCACTATTGAATCTACTCTCTGGTTTTTTTATTCTTTTATGAACAGTCATCCTGCAAAGACAGAGAAAACATTTTCTAACAGTCGGATTCTGTAAATTTTTAATTTAATCAAAAGCACTATTGAATCTATTGAAAGCGCTAATTAAATGCTCAAAAGCGCTATGGATTGAATTAAAAGCACTAAAGAAAGTATTAAAAGCGCTAAAATAGAGAACAAAAGTGCTCAAACTCTATGTAAAGGCATCAAAAACACCGTAAAAGCATTGAACAATTGAGCAAACGCGCTGGCTAGTAAAGGCAAAAACATTGAAAGAAGATTAGACAAAAAATAGAAGGAATCAAACGCACTGGAATCTTGTATAAAGGTGCAAAAATTAATCATCAACGCGCTATTTCAGAGCTCAAAAGCACTGGAAAACCTGGTAAAAGCGCTGCAAAAAGTGTTAAACTCATTGTTTCACCTACAAAATAAAGAGTTAAACATACAAAAATTTGAAAAAATGAAATTTTCCAAATTTTTAGAAAAATGAGGCCTAATACCCCACGGTGGGCATCATTTTGTGTACTAGAATTTGTACCTTCATAGGGTTAGTATCATCAATAATTCAAAATAAACACTAAATTACCACAAATAGCAATCTATTTAAGCTAAAAATTGACAATTAAGCACTCTATGGATCTCTAGCTAGGGATGCTAATTATGAAGCTCTCAACAAGCCTCCATTAGTGACAGTCCTAGAATGAGAATGAATGATAAGTTAAGCTAAATAGTTCAATTCCAAATTGAAAAGCTAATTAACTTCTATATTTGCCTTTCTAGCTCTAATTTGCAAGAGGTTTGATGCTATTCTCATATTTGTGGATGATAATTGAGTGATTTATGCCTTGCTTTTATAGATTTTGGAAAGGGTAGGGGGTGTAGTAGAGTTGATCATGATTGAGTTGGGGTTAAGTCCTTGGTTCCACCCTTTTGAGACAATTTAAATGGAATGTCCTCAAAGCTTGGGACAAGAAGACAAGATGGGTGGACAAGATGCTCTCATCTTATGAGTGATTAAGATTCATTTTAGGCTTGATCCATGTAAGTTTTATCCTTGAATCCTATTGGTTGAGGCTTTTTCCTCCCATGTGGTGTTGAGAGAAAATAGGATTAATTAATTGATTTTATTTAATTTGTTTAGCCATGTGTACCCCTTGAATGGGTTGATTTCATTTAAATTGAACTATGTAATTAATTAGATTAATTACACAATTAATTGAGTTGTCATGATTTATTTGATTTAAATTGATTTGATAGCTATTGATTTTGGATTAATGTTTAATTGCAATATGTCTTTGATTTGATCTTGATTTGATTTAATTGGATTTAATTGTGTTGATCCTTGCCTTGATTTCTCATTTAAATGATCTTGTCCATTTTCAGGTGATTACACTAACATTGAGTCTTCTGAGTCAGGAGGAGGAGAAGGATCGCTTAACAAAGAAAGGGATTAAATTCTTATGAAAGGAATAAATGAATAAGTCATGAAGGAGGATGTCCCCATTAATGGAGACTTTTTTTTTAATAATAATGTTGTTGCAGTGGATGTTGAAGGTGGTGAAGCACCATCAGTTGTTCTAGATTTTAAACCATAAGCACAAGGCCATGAAGAACAAAATGAAGAATTCATTGCAGAGAAGTATGTGGGTGGATTAGATCATTTAGCTACCATAGCCCAACAACTAGCAGAAGAGAATGTTAGGAATAACCGTCTACAATACAACTGAGAGGGGGGGTGAATCAGTTGTATGATAGATTATTAAACTTTAAACTTTGAATAGTAGCAATATCAAATCTAATGAACACAATGAATGCCAACACAACAACACAATATTTTAGTGTTGGGGAAACCCTGTTAAAGGTAAAAACCCCAGTGGGAATTAGCACCCACAAATGATGTATTGAGAGTATGGTATCCTTGATAGAAGATATAGCCCTATTAGGAGCTTATTGAAACATTATAGTACACAGTCCTTGTTAGAGGATAGACCCTATTAGGATTCAAGAAAGAAGGGTGGGCTCACTGCCCAGGCTCATTGCCCAAAGAAGGTTAAATCCACCTTCAGAACTCACTGTTCACAACACAAGTGTATATGAATAAATACATAATATTTTGAACTATCTGACAACAACTATCTTTGCTTGATCAATTCCAATGAAGTACTCAAGTAATCCTCTACTCTACATCCAACAAACACAAGCTCGTAGCTTTCACAATCTCCTTTACATCTCATCCATATATTTTCCAAAGAAAAGATCTTACATATATACCCTATTACATTCTACATGATCAAGTCGATTGATTAGGCTTTCCTAATATACAATCAATTACATAGACCCTTGCTAAGATACACACGGTATCTAAAACAAGTATACAATAATTACATTACAACAATTAAGGACCAACATCCTTAATTCACATTATCAAACCAAAATGCACACTACATTTCTGAAGTTAGCTCCCAAATGAGTCTTCTCCAGGACACATGCCACAGCTGATTTCATCCATCATTCTATACCTTGCGCTGACTAATGAACATTCTTTAGTACCTTATCTATCATCCCTCAAGCTCGTATACCATGAATCCATACCTTCTGTAAGATATACCAGAAACATAGAGACTCACTCTGTCATCTTTCACTATCACTCTCCAGTAACCATCTTCACCAAAACATCTGTAACTCATCCAATACACAACATTACATGATGTGATCTTGGATATAAGATCACAAAATCTTCCTGAATTCTCATCTGACTTCGCATGATCTGAAATATTTGTACAGTGTCCGTACATTGTAATAACTAGCTTTTTCTCTTCACATAAACATATGTTGACATCAGTGAAAAATACTAATGACCACAACAACAACTCCAACATCACTCAATGTAGTGATTAAACGTATTAAATGTATCAACCATCTCCCCATGTATTAGCAATATCCAACAATCTCCCCCTTTGGCATTGATGTCAACATATGGGAAAATATATTAACCCAAAGTTTTATCAATCCAAAGCTATGCAACCAAACAGTACTCTCACAGTACACCTCCATACAATCTCTCCATGTAGTAGGGATTTTCTCATAGCAACACTCCCCCTTTGACAATAATGGAAAAGGGTTCCATAAGTCATCAACTGTCCTTCTCAACTTTTTTCAATGATCACTCCCCTTGAGGAGTGGATCCCTACATCAAGTCCAGAATATGATAAGTCTCTAAGAACCTCTAGACTAATGCATCCCTGCATCATTTAATTCTAACTAGGAGGGGCCTGAACCCCAAGCATACCTCTGAGATATTCAAAGGTATCTTTTGGCAATAGCTTTGTAAAGATGTCTCCAATCTATTCCTTTGTGCTAATATACTCCAACTTTATTTTCGTCTCTTCCACCTTGTCTCTCAAGAAGTGATACTTGATATAAATATGTTTAGTTTTAGAGTGGATCACCGGATTATTTGACATATTCACTATACTGGTATTATCACAATGGATAACCACTGGCTCATCAAAATTTATTCCAATGTCTTTCAGCATTTGTTTCATCCAAAAAATTTGAGTGTAGTTAATAGCAGCAACAACATACTATGATTCTGCAGTCGATTGAGCTAGACAATCTTGCTTCTTACTTAGCCATGAAACCAACTTTTTCCCAAGGAAAAATGCACCACCACTAGTACTCTACATGTCATCAATCTTTCCTATCCAATCAGCATCAGTATAAGCATGAATTTCAAAACTATCATTTCTATCATACCATAGGCCATATTCAGTTATCCCTTTCAGATATCTAAATATCCTTTTTACAGCAGCTAAGTGTGTCTCTTTTGGTTCTGCCTGATATCTAGCAAAAATTCCAACACCATTAGAAATATCTGGTCTGGTATGAGTCAAATATTGTAATCCACCAACCATTGATCTATACTTGATCTGCAAAACACACCAAGTCTCATCATTACTTGATAGTTTATTACTAGCTATCATGAGTGTACCAACTAGTTTACAATCTTCCATTCCAAACTTCTTTAACATTTATTTAAGACACTTAGTCTGAGAAATAAAAATGCCATTCTTGTTCTGAATTATCTGCAGTCCAAGAAATAATTTATTTTCACCTATCATGTACATCTCAAATTCATTTTCCATCTCTTTAGAAAACTTCTTACACGATTCATCATTGCCTCCAAAGATGATATCATCAACAAAAACTTCAATTATCAAAACTCCATCTTCACTAGTTCTCAAATATAAATTACTATCAGCATTACCTTTTCTAAACCCAAGGTGAAGTAAGTATTTGTCTAACCTTGCATACCAAGCCCTTGGAGCTTCCTTCAATCCATACAATGCCTTCTTCAATTTGCATACCATGTCTCCATCTTCGGATAAAGGAAATCCATCTGGTTGTTCTATGTATACCTCTTCTTCAAGATCCCCATTCAAGAATGCAAATTTTACATCCATCTGATATACCTTGAAGTCTTTATGTGTAGCATAAGCCAAGAATAATCTCACGGCCTCTATTCTACCAACAAGCACAAATGTTTCTTCAAAATCTATGCCTTCTTGCTATGAATAACCCTTACATACTAGCTTTTTCTTATTTTCTTATTACCACTCCTCCTTCATTCATTTTGTTTCTAAAAACCCATTTAGTTCCTATTACATTTTTGTTCTTAGGTCTAGGAACCAATTCCCAAGTGTTATTTTTCTTTATCTAGTCTAACTCTTCCTTCATAGCATTTATCCAAGATTCATCTCCACAAGCTTCATCTATAGTCTTTGGTTCAATTTGAGAAATCAAACAAATTTCTTCTCTAGCCTTTGATCTAGTCATTACTCCTTGATTGGAATTACCAATAATTTAATTTTTAGGATGATTGTTCTTTATTTACCTCGGAGTCTTAGGAACCTCAGTAGCCTTATTTGTGTCAACATTACAAGTCTCATTTTCGCATTCAGCCTCAACAAGTTCTTCTTCTTCTATAACAGCAACAACCTCGTTGATCTCTATAATTTGATTATTGTCATACATTCTCTCTTGTATCTAAAAATTCCCATCTATCCTTACATTGTTACTTTCAATCATCTTCCTTAATCTTAGATTAAAACATTTATAAGCATTGCTCTTAGTTGAATAACCAAGGAAAATTTCTTCATCACTTCTAGCATCAAACTTCCCTATCTCATCATCTCTCTTGATATAGCACTTACTACCAAATATTCAAAAATATTTTACAGTATGAGTATGATCAAACCATAATTCATAAGGAGTTTTACTTGTACCTTCTCTGATTTGAATTATGTTCAATGTGTACACCGCTTTCCCAATAGCCTCTCCCCAATACATATGAGATACATTTCCTTCAAGCAACATTGTCCTAGCAGCATCAATATTTCTTCGCTTTGCTATCCCATTCTATTGTGGAGTCCTAGGAGCAAATGTCTGTCTTTTTATTCCATGCTCTTCGTAGTATGAATTGAATAAGTCTGAAGTAAACTCTCCACCTCTTTCTGACCTCAAACACTTTATCTTTAAACCTTATTCATTCTCTACTTTTTCCTTGAATAACTTGAATTTATCAAATGCTTCTGATTTCTCTTTCAAATAAGTAACCCACATCATCCTAGAAAAGTCATCAACAAAAAGTATGAAATACCTTTCACCATAGTATGATCTTGTCCTTGTAGGTCCACATAGGTCTATATGTACTAGATCCAACTTTCCTTTTGATGTATATTATTTTCTTTTATAACTGCTTCTGGTATGTTTTCCCATAACACATTCTCTGCATAGAGTGTTAGATGGTTTCACAATCTTCGACAGATCTCTTACTACATTAGCCAAACTTTCCTTCACAATGTTATCAAAATTAACATGACAAAACCTTATGTGCCATAACCAACTGTTATCTACCTTCGCAAAAAAATAAGAGGCTCGAGATGTATTTAATTCAAATACATTACCTCTAGATTTAGTACCATTTGTAATCATCTTTCCTACCTTACTTCTGATAAAATATTTACCATCATTGAATTGTAATTGAAACTTTTTGTCCATTAGCTATCCAACACTCAACAAGTTATGCCTAATTCCATCAACAAGTACATTATCAGTATTAGTCTTTCCATACAAAGTAATAGATCCTACACCTATGATAGGTTTAGGAAGATTGTGTATGAATCTTACAACACCACCATCATACTTTACTAATTTAACAAACTTTTTTTTTTCTCCAGTCATATGATGTGAACAACCACTATCTATAATCCATTTAGTTTTCCTATCAACATGAGATACTAAAGCCTTTTCCTCATATACAGGTTCATCTCTAATAGCAACAAATCCAATCTCTTCATAATCTAAATCATCATCATCAAAAATGCCTTCACTAGCATAATAACATTCCTTATCCTTTGAATACTTAGGCTTGTACTTAGGAACTCTTGTAGGACATCTATATGCAAAATGACCTACCTTATTGCATGAAAAACATTTCAAAGGTAACTTTCCTTCAAATTTTCCCTTACCTCTATTTTCTCTTCTAGCAATTAGTGCAACAAGTTCATCCATCTTTCTTTCCTCTGCCATTATCTATTCCCATTCCTCAACATACTCACCAAGATCTTCTTTTAGGTCTTCACTAATGGTGCTCAGAAGTGTAGACATTATCTTCTTGTGTGCAGATGCTTTAAATGCAGATTCAACTTTCAGTACAAAATCTCTCATTTCAATAGCTTCGTAGTTAGCTT
The DNA here is from genome assembly GCA_027943335.1 of Chamaecyparis obtusa. Classification (NCBI taxonomy): domain Eukaryota; kingdom Viridiplantae; phylum Streptophyta; class Pinopsida; order Cupressales; family Cupressaceae; genus Chamaecyparis; species Chamaecyparis obtusa. The sequence continues at coordinate 736,107 of BSBK01003031.1, forward strand.
TGCAATCAACATCTCTCTGCTAAAGTTCAGAGTCAAAGGAATTTCTATAGTTAGAGCCTTAGTCTTGTAAGCAGGTTTCAAAGACCTAAGGATATTTGCAATGACTTCTTCATCATAAGTGCCTCCACAATTTTTGATTCCAACCACAATCCCAGTAACCCTTTGAACATAAGCCCTAATGCTTTCATCATCCTTCATTTGTAGCTTCTCCATCTTTTTTTTCCAGTTTTGTAACTCTGCTTGCTTGGTATACTTGTCTCCTTCATATAGTGCTTCTAATCTTTGCCAAATCTGATGTTTCGAATCCAAGTCTTTAACTTCAATAAATTTTCCTTTAGAGAGTGCACTGATCAATGCTTTCCTTGCGACTATGTTGTATGAGAATACCTTCTTTTCATCATCAGTAGCTGATGGAAAATCATTCTTATCTTCATAGCTATCTTGTTCTTTTTAATCAACTAGTAATCAATGCCCAAACATAGCAAATGAGTTCGCATCTTGTTCTTCCAACTGTCAAAGTTTTCAGGATCAAATTTTGGACTATCCTTCCTATAGAACACCATCTTCAAGATCACCTCAAGCTATTAATATTTCTCTCTAAGGACCATAGGCTCTGATGCCAATTGTTAGGAATAACAGTCCACAATACAACTGAGAGGGGGGGTGAATTAGTTGTATGATAGATTATTAAACTTTGAATAGCAGCAATATCAAATCCAATGAGCACAATGAATGCCAACACAACAACACAATATTTTGGTGTCGGAGAAAACCTGTTAAAGGTAAAAATGATAGTGGGAATTAGCACCCACAAATGATGTACTGAGAGTATAGTATCCTTGTTAGAATATTTATCCCTGTTAGGAGCTTATTGAAACATTACAGTACACATTCCTTGTTAGAGGACATACCCTGTAAGGACTCAAGAAAGAAGGGTGGGCTTGACTGCCCAAAGAAGTTTAAATCCACCTTCAAAACTCATTGTTCACAACACAAGTGTATATGAAGAAATACACAATCTTTTGAACTATCCGACATCAACTATCTTTGCCTAACGAATTCCAATGAAGTACTCAAGTAATCCTGTACTCTACATCCAGCAAACACAAGCTCACAGCTTTCACAATCTCCTTTACATCACATACATATCATTCATATCTTTTCCAAAGAAAAGATCTTACATATATACCCTATTACATTCTACATGATCAGTTCGGTCAATTAGGCTTTCCTAATATACAATCAATTATATAGACCCTTGCTAAGATACACACAGTATCTAAAACAAGTATACAATGATTACAATACAAAAATTAAGGACTGACATCCTTAATTCATATTCTCCAACCAAGATGCACGCTACATCTCTGAAGTTGGCTCCCAAATGAGTCTTCTCCAGAACACATGCCACAACTGATGTCATCCAGCATTGCATACCTTGCACTGACCAATGAACATTCTTCAGTACCTTGTTTGTCATCCCTCAAGCTCGCATACCCTAAATCCATACCTTCTGTAAGATATACCAGAAACACAGAGACTCACTCTGTCATCTTTCACTGTCACTGTCTAGTAACCAGTCTTCACCAAAACATCTGTAACTCATCCAATACACAACATTACATGATGTGATCTTAGATATAAGATCACAACATCTTCCTGAATTCTCATCTGACTTTGCATGATATGAAATATCTGTATAGTGTTTGTACACTATAATAACCAGGTTGTTCTCTTCACAAAAACATATGTTGACATCAGTGACAAAACACTAATGAAAATAGCAACAACTCTAGCATCACTCAACATAGTGATTAAACATATTAAATGTATCAACCATCTCCCCATGCATTAGCAATATCTAACAGAGAATACACAAAGAGCCATTATAGTATGGAATAGAGTTTACAAGTCGTCGAAAGTCTACCCTTTTATTTTGACCAAGGGCCAACTCCACCAGATTTATCTACTACTCTTGCTACATGTATTAGTTTATACAAGGATATGAAAATACAAAGGGCTCTATGGGAGTTGTAAGAAGAAAGAATGTAGAGGGTCATAGACTACCAACAACATGAACTCCAACATAAAGATGAAGAAATTGTAAAACTCAAAGGTAAGGTTGATAGAATTACTAAAATTACTCCTATACTCATGAATTATAGGCCTCCAACTAGGGTTTATACCCTTTATCTGAAGGAACAGTCTTTAAATTTGAAACTAACAAGATAGTCCAGGGCCTCAATCCTTCTTTGGCATCTGCTCAAGAGTTTTATGATGTGTTTTAAAACTCCCTCGAAACAATTACTAATTTACTATGTGAACTCTACCTCCTCAACTATGTTATCCCACATGATCTCAATTGGATCCATTATCTTACATTGGTGATGTCCAAATCAAGGCACTTATGTCCTAGATTCAAAATGAAACAAGTAGGGAAGAAAAGACCAGACCTTATAGGCAAGAGGGACTATATTCCCATATAGTTCTCAGAGTAGAGAGTATGAATGCAAAAAGAACTTATTATGTATAGCTCTGGTTGTTCACTAAAAATGAGCATAGGGACAAGATACGTAACCTTAGAGTGGTAGCCTTCCGATAATATGAAGTAATGGAATGAGAAGAAGGCATAAGGGTTCTTGCATCTATGATGCATAGATGGAACAAACTCCTAGATAGCTTAAAGAGAGTAGAACCCCACTCCCCATAGAATTATGTTATTGCAACACGGTGAGCACCATGGTACATCATGTTGGGATAGGTTAGACAAGAGCACTGGATACATCTTGGATTTCAACCACCACTTCTCATGTGGCCATTACTTAGCATGACAGAAGATGCCAATGATTAGAATATGGAAGCAAAAGTACATAGATGGGAAAATTTGAGGGACACTAAATGTTACTAGTGGATTTTAGCTAAAGGAGGCATTGGGCAGTCATCTACTTTAGATTTTAGAATAAATGAAAAGATTAGACACTTCGATATTTCTTGAGGTCCAACAATAGTTTAAGTTGGGGGGAATGATGGGCCCGATTTAGGGCCATATTTTCATGTGATTTTATGATATGTTTTTAAATTTTTTTATGCTCTAAAACTTTGTTAACTAACTATGGTGACTCATGATAATCACCAAGAACTCCTTTACATACCTTTAGGTTTAAAAAATCTTAGCTATGTAGTACTGTATGATGGACAAAATTAACTTGTTTTCATGATGAACTTGGTTTAATAGAACTTTATTTGCCTTTACAAAATTATTTATTAATGGATGAAGTGTGATGAGTTCCTGTAGCCAAGTGATTCAATGTTTCCTGCAGTCATATGATATGTGCGTAATTAATTAGGATTGATATAAATGAGAGGATGAATGTGAAATAAATGAAATTTATATTTTGTGCTACTAACCACCTTGTACATGAGTTAAGTCAATGATGAAGAAGGAGAAAAATTAGAAGACTTATGGAGAGCATGCAACAGTTATGGAAAGACTGGTTCAAGATGTCATGATGGGAAGAATAAAAGCTAGAGTGCAGTTTTGACTAAGTTGCCTGATTCTTTGGGTGACTAAGTTATGATGTCTTTATTATTAGAAGATTTAGGCACTTTAGTTTTCTATATTTCCTCATGTAGTTGTGCTTTCCAGACTTATTCTTTCTAGTCGAGATAACATCTCATGAGCTTCTAAAATGTAAATAAACTACCACCATTAAATGAAGAGTGGTCATCAATAATTTTAGGAGTTATATGTATAAATAAGTTATTTTCCTCTTCTCATAGAATATAGGAGAGACAAAAAGAAAATAATTGGAAGATAGATTATGCAGCTATGTTGTTGTACTATTACACTTTATTTTTAGCAATATAGTTGAGTTCATTTTCAATATGTAATCCATTTCTTTCTTGAGATAAGAATCAAGGTTTATGTTGAGTTCATAAATTGTTCGTAGTTAGCTTCACTCATCCAAGGGGGCCCACTTGGTGAGTAAGCCTTTGTCTTTTTCCTTCTTTCTAGTTGTTATTCAGAGCTTAGACTATTCCTACAACCACTGGAAACAAAACCAGTGACTATTTTTATAGGTTAGGAATTCAGCTCTAGCAATTACTTTCCTGCAAATTTATTTGTGAGTTTGATAGGCTTCAAAAAGGAACTTAGTGCATATATCTTGTTGTATCATTTCAAGTCTGCATCCATCATTTGATATTTAAATGCACCTTTAAATAGGTAGACGGCTGATTATTGGATGTCTAATCCTTAAGTATGGGAGAGTTTTCCTAGTTAACAATCATGTTTCAAAGGTGGATATTCTCTCAGAGATGATACATGTTTTATCTAGTGTATATTTGGTATAACTCAATTGATGTGGTATGTTGAGTTTGATTGAGTTGATTGACGTGCAATGTACGACTGCTTGCAACATCGATATATTTTTTGGTGGAAAAAGTAATTACGAGCAATTAAGAATAAAAAGGTAAAATTTTAAATCATTTATCATTATTTATGAAGGAGAAAATGAAGAACATGTATAGCTATTGATAAGGTTGAAAAGCTAGGTCAAGTGCAAAGATGGAATTTAGTTTGATTGTTCACAAATCCAGTGATATTATTTCATAGAGATTCTAGAAAGTTGAATTGGAATAATTTAATCATATGAAGATAAGGAAAATGGAAGAAAGCTTGAAAGAAGATAAGTTGTAACATGTTTGAACATTAGGTATGATTTTATGGGGATAATTTCCCTAAATTGTAGATGGAAGTATAATATTAGACAATCCATATGCAGTAAAAAAGGAAGCAATTGAGGATATCACTGGTCTATGTAGTGTTAGTGACCTTCCAAGAAAGAAGTCAGTGAAGTACAAGGAAGTTGAGATGCTTATTGGCATCAACAAAGACCTTTGTGATTTTCTAATAGATACCCTTGTCAATCTGGTTGTGAAGTATTTTGCATATGGAATTACCTATAAAATCTATTTCACAAATTGTGAATGTGCTACTTCTATTATTTTTTATTAAGTGAAAATAGGTTTTGAAGAGGGCCTAAAACTTGTGCTACTTCTTATGTTGTTGTATATTGGCACATAAGATGGTAAAGTAAAGTGTGTAGTTTAATTTATGCAGTTTTCTATTGGAGAATTTTCTTGAAAATATCATAATGTCATTGGTTGAAGGTTATGCCTTTCGGTTTGGGTATCTGGTTATGTGTTTGGTATTCTATTTTATGAGGTTGTTATCAAGAAGAGAAAATATGGAATGGAGGTTTGACATCCTTGTCAAAAAATAGATTTTCAAGTACTTGGATTATATAGAAAATAAAATGGATGCTTGAAAAACTTATTTATCATCTCTGTAGATGAGTTTGTTCTCTAGTATGGTTATGACTAGTGTTGTTTCTATTAGACATATTGAGGTGTTGCTGACATTGTTGTCATTAATGTCAAAACCTCCATACCACTTACTATTACTTGACAAAATCCTCTACAAGAAATTAACATGCAATCAATGATGATTTTGCTAAGATTTTCATTGCTGGAAAATAGCATTAAGTATAGGGATGAAGAAAGGAAAGACATATCAGCATAGACACTATCAGAAAGTGTTATCGACATAAAGGAAGGCTTATCAAATAAGTTAATCAAAAAATGTTAGTGGTGAAAAGAAAAGAAAAGGTTACGAATAAGGATGACATCCAATTAGAAAAATAGTTTATGCAAGTTCGAGAAACCCTAATCAGGGAAAGCAACTATAAGAGGAGATCAAAGGAAAATGTAAGTGAGATATAGATGAAAGGACATGGATAGAAGTGTGTAAACTAATGTTATCGACAAAAATCAAAGGATCGGAGATCAAAAGAAGATTAGAGAAGAAGAACAGCGAAACAAGATCTGAAAAGCTTTTGGAGAAAGCATCTACAGGTCAAATATCTTGTTGATTTATTCCTAACAATTTAGCAACAAGATTGTGAAATCCCTTAACCGGGTAGTCTCTAACTGGAATTAGAAGTTCTATTTAGGAACTTATTGTAAATCATTTAATAGGGTGACCACTATATAAGTGGGATACAATCTCTTAATAGAGTAGTCTTTAACAGGACTTTCAATACTCCTAATAGGGTATTAGACACTCCTAACAGGGTGAAGTCATTCAAAAGATGACATTTGTGTAAGCTCCTAACCGGGCACCTTATTACTGTAGTGATGAGTTGTGGGTACCATCCCCACTGCAATTTTTCCCTCTAACCAAGGGTTTTCTGTGACACCAAAATATTGTGTTAAGTGTTCGAATGTTTATGTGTTGTATGTTTAATTTGTATATTACCAATTATAAGTTAAATATTACAACTATTGGTAAAAGAAAAAATAGTTATCGGTATAAGTAATTTACTGGATATCGATTTATGTTTAGAAATTTGAATAAGTGTGAAATCTCAGTGGTACTGATTCACCCCCCCCCCCCGCCCTCAGTACCCTAACTAAAACTTTCCAACAATTGGTATCAGAGCATTGGTTCTCTAGAGGAAAGTTTAACAACTTAAGAGTAGATCTGGAATGATGAGAAGTTATATGTATCAGAGAGAGTTGGAGGAAGCCCTAGAAGATGCTAATGAACATATCCATGATCTAAAGAATAAGCTAAAGACATCATTAATAGAAAGAAAAGAATTGACAGAAAGACTACAAATGAGCATTAATGACCTTGACAGACTATCAAAAGACAATATCAATTCTGAGCAAGTTGATGCAACTATAAAAGATCTATTGAAAAAGAACAATGATTACTTGAAGAAATCAGTCAAATGAAAAAGGAACATGAAATTCAAGCCTTGAGAATGACAAGAGTACTAGAAAAAAATGAGGACTGCCGAAAGTGCCAAAGAAATTATTGAAACCAAAAAGAGAAATGTTGAAGAAATAGTTAGAGACAAAGACTCACTCTTGCAGATATAAATAGAAGAAGTCTGAGAAAGAAATGAAATGATAGAAGGTATCGGTGGCATGAACCTACAACTGCAAGTAGAAAATTAGAAGCTAAAGAAAGAAAATGAAGATATGAAAAATGACCTGAAATTTGAAAAAGAAATCAATGCTAGACTCACAAAGTTTGAACAAAGCATGCAAAAAATTGATGAACAACTAAAAAATCAGATAAGACCAGGTGACATTACCAGAATGGGGTATATCGAAAACAACAAAATTGAGATTAGACAATCATCAAAATCTAGACAACAAATCTCTAAAGAATCCAATGATACACAAGGTAAGAAACCCTACAATCCTACCTGCTACAATTGTAGAAAATATGGTCATACTAAAAATATTTGTAGAAGAAAATAAGTGAACATTACTAAAATCACATTCTTTAATGGTTACTGCTATAATTGCAACAAGTTTGGTCATAAATCCATTGAGTGTAGATCTTAAACTATTAGTAGAACATTTGGGAAAAACTTCTATGGATATTGCTACAAATGTAATCACCATGGACACAAAGTTGTAGAATGAAAAACTAAGGCACCGAAAACAAGTAAATCAGTTTATTATCAGAGAAGAGAAACAAACAATTCTATTACATGTTTTAATTGTGGAAAACCTGGACATCTAGCATCAGAATGCAGAAAAGAAAACAAGTAATAAGTGAACCTTGGAGAATAATTTTACTACCATGTTATATTTTCTCAAAGTTTGGTCATGCCATCTACAACTATAGATATCAGTACACTACCACCAATGACATCAAAGGAGAAATAATTATAAATAAAGAACAAGTCATATAGGAAATGAAGAAGATACATAGAAAGAAGGAAGATGATGCACCATCAATGGAAGACCCCTGGACACTAAAATGGGACCTAACTAAGGAACAAAAATGTATAGGGATACAATTTGGGATACTACTCCTATCTAGTTTATTTTTCATTGAATTTTTTGTAAGGGTATGTGCAAGATCATGGTATGCCAAAAAGTGGCGATGTGAAAAAGAAGTCTTGATTGATAGACTCTTTGAAAAACAACTATAACTTTCAAACAATATAACATTTTTTAAATCTAAAATATACATCACATTCTATGCTTCACCTAATAGAATAATAATAAATATTTTTTTCAATTTGATGAAGTTTAAACTAAGTTAAGGTGGTCAGACACGAGAGTTTTTATATTCAGAAAAATTTGTAGCAGAAAAATCATAATTAATTATTTATTTGGAAAAAAAATACATAAAAATATACATCACATCTGAACATGAGTCTACTACTTTTATCTACAATCTTCTAAAAAAATATTATCATTTGATTTTGTTTAATGTGGTCAGACATACACCTACTTGTTATCTTTCTAGTCCTGATTGATAGACTTATTGAAAAATAGCTATAACTTTCAAACTGTATAACATTTTTTAAATCCAAAATATGTGTCACATTCTATGCTTTTCCTACTACAAGAAAAAAAAAATTAATTTGATAAAGTTTAGACTAAGTTAACGTGGTCAGATACGAGAGTTTTTGTATTCTGGAAAAGTTGTAGAACAAAAATCATAATTAATTATTTACTTGAAAAAAATTACAAAAAAATGTGTCACATCTGGACATGAGTCTACTACTTATATCTAGAATCTTGTTGAAAAAAATTATCATTTGAGTGTGTTTAAGGTGATCAGACATACACCTACTTCTTATATTTTTCCTGAAATTTTTGTACTACTACATTAAAATTTGAAATTTTCAACATATAGAATAATTATTTTTCAAAAAAGGCCTAGTATCTTAGAAACTAAATTCAATTTTCTACAAATTCTCTTTTTACATATTTTTGATATAATATTTTATAACTAGGTAAAAGCACAAAGTTGTGTCATGTTTCAGGCTAACTTATCATCACAGATGAATTTGAGTATTTATAACTAAAATTATTTTTTGTCAAACATATGGTCTAGCTAGATTCATTCTAGCTAAGTTAGATAAGTGCTTCAACTTTTCCAATTGGAAATATCTATTAAATGCATGTTTTGTACAAATTACTAAAGAAATAAAATTATTTTAGAAAAAAATAATGTTTCAATAACTCCTACTCTTTTTAATGATATTTTTTTACAAATATAAAAATAGCATTTTTTAGAGCACAGAGTCAAGATTATCATCATATAATTTTTATTGTATTTTTATTAGATCTAATATATTATAATTTCAAAATACTACAAGTAGATATTTTAACATTTGAGAACAAGCTGCTTCAAAAATAGAAAAAAATAGTAAAGCTTATCAAAAAAATTAAAATTTTATATTTAACACTAGAGGAGAGAGTTCTCTTAAAGAATGTGTAATTTTTTTTCTGAATAGTGTAGATTTGATAGGGGAAATTTGGTGGGAAATGAAAAATGTCGATTTTAGGTATGTTCAAATTTGAGTAGTTATAATGGAGAAAATATACATTGAAAACTAATTTTTCTTCTTTTCTGCACTAGCTATACATTTCATCTATAACATATTTTGAAATCAAAAGAAAAAAAGATTATTTGCATATACTTTTTTGGTGGGAACAAGACCCTCATTTTTTAGCATTTTTCAACAAGTGAAAAATAGACTTCAAAAACTAAAAAACTATGTAAATTCTTGTTCAAAAAAAATTTTAAAAATTATAGACATAAACTTCATCCACTTTTACACATTTCATTAGTTTACATCATCTCCAAATTTTAAACACAAATGTCATTTTTATGTTGTTAAAGTTAAAAATTTTATGTTTTGTTGACCTTTTCCTTTATAAAAGTGACACAACTTTGTACTTTTACCCAACTTGTTCAAATTTTTATGTCAACTTGCCTAAACCTGATTTTCTGAATTTTCATTGCCACCTAAGGGCCTAGTTTCACATCTACGATCCTGCACATACTCGTAAATTTCCTTTTATTTACAAAGTTATGTAGATAGGAAACAATAAAAGGATCATTAAATACGTATTTCATTTTGTATTTATTCAAAAAACTCAATTTTTTTTCTTGATACTTCTACTAGAGTTTGAGATGGCATTGAGGTGAGTTTGGGTTTTACTTTAGAGGTAAATTTGGGGTTGGTTTTGAACTAATTTTTCTAGTTAGATATATTGAAATTCATAGACATCATCCATTATCTACATTAGAAATTTTAACATTGACATCCATCATCTATTATCTAAATTAAGGGGAAAATATTTAATTAAGAAAAAGGATACCTATATCCTAGATTCTAATAGAAATGCCACAAAAATCAAAATCATTAGTAAATGAACATACATTGGGCTAGAGTGAATATTGGTTATGCAAGGGTATTCAAGATTTGTATATCACCTCTACCTGGATATTGGCTTTGGCAAGGTGAAAATGGTATTTATGGTTGAAGAATGGATTTTTATATTTTTGGCAACAGAATATCTAGTTTGACTTGGATATCCTTTGAATCATTTTTTATTTACAACTATCCTTTTAGGATCAAATCTCTTTCCTAAACCACTATTTAATCTCATTCAATTGGATATAAATTTAGTTCCATCAAATAAATTGTAAACATCAACCCTTTTCTCTATTTCTACCTTCAACATTTTATTTTTATCCCATGAACAAATAGTCGAAAAGATCCCAAAATTTGAAAGGCCTTCATGACCTTTGGTGAATTTGACCAATTTTCAAATTTTGTTATGAGGTTTGAAAGATGTGACAGTGCCTTTTCTTTTTAATATTTTTAAGCTTTTATTAGATAAACCTTAACATAAAAAATGGAGACAATAGTTTTTCTCAGAGGATCATCAATATTATGTTCATCATATATTGTCAAACTTAAAATACTTCGACTTGGTCAATATTCAATTTCTATTTGCGCATCGAGAATAATTTACAAGTTGTACTTGGTCCTTGTGTGAATTGATGAATATGGAACACATGTTTACTTGAGAACATGTGTTTTTAAGTTCACAACTTAGATCATTTGAAACTCTTTTCCTATAGGACATGCATACATCACTTATTTTCAATATAAATTTCACATAAAGTAATTAGAATTAAAAAAACAAAATACAAAAAACCATGACCATCTAACTAATGAATAAATCTTCAAAGTTTTATGACTATTATTATCAAGTCTTAGATGCTTACATCTCTCATCATTGTAGTAGAATGTGTCTCCATCAAGTCAATTACACAAGCATTCAACTTAAGTCCATTTCATTTTAACATTAACATTACACATTGATGACCGTTCACAATATTCAAGTTTAAAACTATAAAATATTATTTTTTGATTTCTACATTTATGTTGGACATAAGTCAAGTTTCTATATCTAATGAGATTACATAGGCATTAACAAGTTGTTTTTAAGTTGATTATAACATGTTGAGTAAGTGGACATCTAACACGGATGTGCACTCATGTGTGTACCTACATATAATGAAGTCGCGCAATCATTTTTTCTTTTAAGTGGATTATAACATATTGTCTAAGTGGACATCGACACATATGCACATGTCTTTGTCCGATCATGCGATCATTTTTTACCCTAATATATTTTTGTTATAATAATAAGATCTTGTTTCACTAAAATCAACAAAATATTTACCCTTAATTATCATTGACTAAATAAAATTACCATTAATAAATGATGTGACACACCATCCCCCTCCTCACCAATTAAAAGATTCATTATTATTGAAACTAAAAAGGAAAAATCACTCATTGAAATGTTTACCCCACAATTTAAGGTATTTTGTAGGAACATCCAAACAGTGGCAAGCTAATCGACCTCTCCATCGACGGCTACCACATTCTAGAATGACGTAGGAACAAATCCAACCGTTCAATTAATTTTAGTTATTTATGTACTAAAAGATAAACATCAGATCCGATATCTATTATTGCTTTTTCCAACTGACATTCTTTTTCCACGTTACAATGCGATCATGTTTTGTGGCATAAAACACATACCTAACACTCAAACCTCAGCTACCAGTCTGTTTTGACTAGAAACAAATTCTTTGATTTTCTATTACTTGAGGTCACTTGTTCAACATTCCACAGCTTCTCATCCAATTACTGCATTTCGCCTTCACTTATTTATTCTACTCTTTCTTCTTCTGCCATGTCTGCTCTGCATCTCTGAAATCAAGAGAATTCAGTAGTTTTCTTTCCTAATGGGTAGCAAAACTTGTTCTTCCAAGGATGCTTCAGTCAATTCTCAAGGTACTCTGCTTTCCTCTACACTCCTCACAAAACTTGCAATAGTGCTAAACTTTTTTTGGTATCTTGGATATGCATTTGAGTTGATATAAATCAGGTGCAAGATGTTTCTGGTTCATTGTTTTCTTGTTGGAAATTGGAATGACAGGCATTACAAATTTTTGGGATTGGGTAGTTATGGTTAGTAGTCAGAAATCCATACCATATGAGCATGAATGGTTCTCAGAGCATTTGCATGAGCTTAAATGGTTTTACTGTATTGGATCATGATCACAGGGATTTATTAGGATTGGAATTTATTGCATAGGATTTCTGGATTCAACTGTGTAGGATTGTTTTGCATCAATATCATTGGAATTTATTGCATAGGATTACTGGATTCAACTGTGTAGGATTGTTTTGCATCAATATCATTTAAAAGTCGAGCCCATTTAAGTTTGTAATAGCCCAAATGTAGTGTCATTGCATTCCAGAATAAAAACTATAAACTAATTTCTGAGACCCATCTTCATGTGTAATGATTTTCAATAAGCTATCTGTAGGATTGATGAATTTTTTGTATTAGATGATGATCAAAAGGGGAATTTTTAGGACTGAAACTAAAAAACTGAAAATATCTTTGAATAGCTCCATCTGTCACTACCTGTACTTAAATCAGGAAACCCAAGTTTCTCTGAACATCACCTTCTTCCAGTACTATCCTGATTCAGGTGTTCTTAATAACGGAGTTTCAGCTGTAATCAAGGTCTTTCAGCTTGTAACTAAGTTTAAAAATTCTCAATCTTACAGTACCATCTTGGCTCGAGTGTTCTTAGTTATGGAGTTTTAGCTCTAATCGAGGTCATTTAGCTTGTAACTCAGCTCAAAGAATTTTCAATCTTCCAATACTATGCTGACTCAAGTGTTCTTAATCATGGAGTCTCAGTTCTAATCAAGGTAATCAAGGTCATTTAGCTTGTAACTCAGCTCAAAGAATTTTGATATTCCAGTACTATCTTGACTCAAATGTTCTTAATCGTAGGGTTTCAGCTATAATCAAGGTCATTTAGCTTGTAACTCAGCTCAAAGAATTTTTTATTTTTTCCCAGTACTATCTTGACTCAAGTGTTCTTAACCATTGAATTTCAGCTCTAATCAAGATCATTTAGCTAGTAACTCAGCTCAAAAAATAGTCGATTTTCCAGTACTATCTTGACTTGAGTATTCTTAATCATGGAGTTTCAGCTCTAATCAAGGTCACGTCGCTTGTCACTCAGCTCAAAGAATTTTCCTCAATGTCTACTTAGCTTGCCGTGTTTGTCCATAGTCAAGCCCATTTATATGACATGTATTCGTCTATCATCGAGCCCACTTAGCTTGCTATCTCATTCACATATTAATAGAAGCATTGATGTAGTAAATACTTGTAATTATAATGAAAAGTTTCTCAGAAATTCAATCAGGAGGACTCATTATGTGATGAATAGTGCAGGAAATGTTAAGAATGGTGAATCTGAGGACTATTTCTCTGGGGATGAAAAGGACTTGATAAAAAGGCTATATAATCTGCTTGGTGACAGGTATTGCATTTCCCCTGTTCTGCTAAAATTTGACATGGGTTTGAAACCCTAATTACCCTGCTTTAATGATCATTTGAAATGTTCTGCAGGTGGGCTCTGATTGCAGGGAGGCTTCCTGGTCGAACCGCTGAAGAGATTGAAAAATATTGGAAGAGAAAATCCTCCGATGAATAAAAATTGAGCTGTTCTTTCCTCTGTACTAGGTTTGTATTCATAGTGAGTTTCGCCCAGATGAAGCAACTGGTCTGGAATCTGTACAAATGAGATAGTTCACTGTCTGTATATGTGGATTAAGTACAATTTTGAGATTGGTCAGAGTTCCATAGGCATTCTGTACCACTGATTTCACTCTATGAAACAGAGATCTGATTATTGTCTCCCAAGTTAGGGTATTTTTATCATATTGGGAAGTGCAAAAACCTATTAGGCCAGGGTTACAAATTTATTGTTTTGTATCCCTTCCCCTGTTTTTTTTCTCTCTTATCAGACATCTACTGCCCTGTGCAGAAAATTTGTTTTATCCAGTTGTATATGTCATTCCATTTATGCTATGAAATTAAAATTCTCTGTATTAATGAGCTTTTGGAGGAGGCATAATTTTGATGTGGGCATTCTGAAAAATTCTTTCTGAATTTGATCTGAGTGAACGAATGGTTTTAATTACTGAGATTAAACAATTATTTATATAAATTAATCTGATGATGCCAAGAAGAAAGCTTATTTGTTTCTTGGTATTTTCATTTCTGAAAGGTCACCAGTCATCTTTCACACTGACCCACAAAAACATCACTAGTCAACATAATATTGTTTTTGTTTTGCATAGATTTATCTTAAAAAGGAAACCCATCCAAAAAGAAAGGATCGCGAAGAAATCTATGGAAAAAGAGAAGGAAGAGATTAGCACTAATTTCAATGTGATAATAAATCTAAATTTTGTGATCTTTAAAATTAGTATATAAATAAAAATATAAATTGCAGTAAGTAGCAAATTAGTTTATTGTGAAAGGAAAGAAACTTTTGTTGATTACAATGATAGATATCAAAAAATATTTATAATTAAATATAATGAATTTATCAATTAATCAAAAATAATATAAATAAATAAATGAGTATAATATACTAAAATTTGTAAGTAAGTTGAAAAAGATATTTAAATTGTGGATAAAAATATATATGTAGATGTATTGAAAATATATGATTTAATATTTACGTAATATTTAAAATTGATTGTAAGAATGTATTTCGTATTCTTTCATTATGTTTAGTACTTACCTTTAGTAGTTCTAGCATTCTTTCTTTCCATTTAGTACTTACTTTTTAGTTTTATTCTTTAATAAACTATTTTTTTATGATTCTTTGACATGTAAATTGTTTCTCATTTATAATTCACTTTACATTTCTTTTATTAGATTGAAATATTATAAGAGTTTATCAACCAAACATCTAGATTGCCTCTACACACATAATCTTGTTCCATTGACAAGACTTGAACATCCTTGTTAGAAAACTAGAGGTGAACAACAATAGCGGAAGCTTAAATCAATTTTAAATCGGATCTGACAGTGTCTACCAAATAGAGATTTAATTAGGTACGACAATGAAGGCATTGAAAAGAAAACTCAACATCTAACACAATGTTTAACGTAGAGAAACTCTTTCCAGGAAAAAATCAACCAAATAAGAAATGAATGTCTTGTATTATCAACAAATATGTGATACAATACAATACTCTATTTTCGCCTTAGCTTTCAATCCACAACACAACCCTCCAAAACAACTTGGCCAAAAGCCTTGATGAAACTCCAATTCAAGCACTTATTTTTATAGGAAAATAATGCAACCATGAAGAATATTGTCCAAGATTGAAACTCTATGACTCTCATCTTATAACCATCACATAATGACCTCTTACATGTGCTCTTATAGTTGTCATAAGGTATCTTTGTGTATGGCCATCTAGGGACCAAAATACTAAAAATATTGTCAAAATGATGTCATGGTCATCATAGAATCTTATGGAATATGCCACAACTGTCATAGATTCTTTTACAACTTATGAAAAATGTCATAACACCCCCAAAATAGTAGATTCCCAAAGTAGACCACTAAGTTGTTCAACTTTATCATTTTATTGTTAGCGTGATGCATGTCCAATGAAAGTAACTTACCAATTCCCTTCATGTAAATGGACAATTATCTCAAGGTCAATAAAAGCATAATTACCATACCAATAAAATATTAATTACCATTATTAGTTAAACTCTCCATACCTTACGAGTGAATTACAAATAACATTAGTAGAAATTAATTACATGGATTTACAATGATGATGCCACCTAAATCGCAACAATCTTAGTGTCCCCAATGCTCAAAATTTGGATTTACAATGATGATGTCACCTAAATTGCAACAATCTTAGTGTCCCCAATGCTCAAAATTTGATTTTAATAGTGTTTAAGGTTTCCTTTTCTACTCCAATTTACTTACTTCTCATTCTTTGAGCCCAAGCAACTACACATGGCCATTAAAACTATTCTATTAAAAGATAATTGTTGCATGAAAAAGGAATGCACAAGAATGTATAAGTAGAAGATAATAGAACACATAGCTAGCATTACTTTGCACAATACAACATAGTAGAATACAATAGAAGAACACATAGTAAGCATCAGTATGCACAACACAACATAATAAAAGTAAATATAGTGTAAATTTTTGACCTTGTGTGATCCAGGTAGCACTTCATTATGCTTGTTAACCCTTTTTGTTAGCTAGTCATACATTTTAATCTATGGTGTCACTATTATGCTATTGTCAATTTGACGACATTTACTTTGACAGTTGGTTCAATTAATGTTATGTTAAAAATATGGATGCTAACCTTAAATTTGCAATGGTTCTTACTATCAAGGTTTATCATAATGCCATGAATAATTAGTGATATAGTAAGATGCATGTGTGATTATATTATAAGATTACACTAACTAAACAAACTGGTCTTAATGTAATGTGATCAAGACCCTTTTGTTGCAAACTACAACTGAAATAATTGTTATATTATCACTGATGTCAAACCTTAACTGGTAAGACAATTTCTATCTAGGAGAGTACCATATCTTTTGATTGATAAAGAGGATTTGAAAAGAGGAGATAATGAGAGGACCTAAGGAAAGGTTAAGTTTTGTGATGCTTCAATGTGTACTTGATTAGTTGGCACATTGACAACGTAATGTGTTGTTTACCAAGTGAAGAAGAAAGACTAGAAACATAGGCTTAACCGAGCAAAAGTGAAGAAATCTAGTTTAAGCCGAGTGATGTTAGTGTTGACCGAGTGACAGTGTTTTTTGAGAAGGAAAGTGTTAGCGATGACTGAGATACATAGTAATGACGAAGAAGATGAACACAGTATTGACCGAGTGTCAGTAATTTACATTTAGAGAAATAATTGAGAATCCTAGCTGACATAGTTGAATTCTTGGGATATGTAAAATGTGTTGACATTATTAATGAATGGTATGAAGCATTTAATGCATGGTAAATCATTTTCTTATGATTTCAAAGAGAAGTTTGAAGATGTATCTAGAAGGAAAAGAAGAACACAATGATGGAAGGATTTGATGAATCTGACCTAAACCTAAGATCTATGGAAGAGATTAAGCAGCAAAAGATTAATCTACCTTATCAAGAAGGTATAAGGATAACCTAATTATGAGGTTACAGTAGAGAGAGAAATAGGTTGATGTTATTGACTGATGAGTCTAAGCAAAAGGTTGAAGGTGAAGTTGTGAAGAGCTAAACAGAGTTGTGATTTCTTGAAGAGAATTCTGAGCAGATCAGAGATGGAGATTAAAATGAGGGTCAGTCAGTAAATTAGCATATGAGAAAAGTGGATCCGTATTTACAAAGTGAGTTGTATATTTTCATATCAGAACCTACTGTTACTTTCTAACCATTGTATCAGTCTAAATCCTTTAATCAAGGTGCCATTTTGATGGAATGTTCTTAAGCCCTCTAACAAGGCCACTCTTAAAAGGGTGATTAAATCATTTAACCTGGTCACACCTAACAGTGTGTATTGTAAACCTTTAACTAGGTTGGCTTCTCACAGAGCTCACTTCAGAAGAGTAAAAATCAGTAGCATGTTACAAGTAGTTTTTCCCAAATTGGGTTTCCACTATAAATCTCAGTGTTATATTTGTGTGAATGTTATTTGATGTGAATGATGTTGAAAGTTTTATATTCTACAAGTTAATTACTTTAGGATAGTGGACTGCAAGTTTTAAGTTGTTGGTATATGCTATAGAGATCGAGTTGAAAGCTGATTAAATCTGAGATTGTTGAAGAGCTAGAAAGTTGAATTGGTACATCTAGACCTGAGGATAACTGATTCACCCACCCCTCTCAAATATTCTAAAATCATTCTAACAATTGGTATCAGATTTTTTGGTGCTTGTAGAGAAAAAGAAGCTAATGATCAAGATGTTCAAAAAGGAGGTACCAAAGTTGAACAAGGATAACTTCCATGCATGGCTGCATGGTAGAGTTTGATGAAATTGCATCTAGTTGGTATTGGTGATTCGGCAAAATACTATGTGGAAAATGATTATGTAATACCTGTTGCACCTTTGACTACCGAGGAGATGAAAGAAAAACAAGAACACAATCAAGCAATGTTGTAGATTGCATCTTCCCTAAGCTATCCTAAATTTGAGGACATCAAGGCCTGTACTAAAGAAAAGAAAATGTGGGACACTCTAGTAGGTATCTATGGTGGGGACACAAATGTACTAAGAGCCAAATCTTAAAGCTTGAGAAGTAAGTTTGATGAAATGAAAATGCAAGAATGTGAAAATATTGCTCAGTATTGTGGAAGAATTAAGAAGGTAGTAAATGCTATTAGGGGAGCCAATGGAAACATTGATGATGAGACTATTATCAGTAAAGTGTTGAGAACCTTGCTTCCTATCTATGCTATCAGAGTTTCTGCAATAAGAATCAAGATGTAACCCTGGTAATGTCCTAACTTTGGAAAGTCTTGTTGGCAAGCTTACTGCTTTTGAGTTGTCTAATTATGATAATTTCATTGTTCATAATATTGAATCTTCATTCAAGTCTCAAATGGTTCTTCATAAGCCTAAGAAGGAAAAAGAAAGATGTAAGAGCAGTGACAGCAACAATAACAGTGATAGTGACACTTCAGATGCTGATCTAGATGATCTTGAGGCACTTATGGCTAGAAGGCTAAAGAGAGGAAAAGGGAAGTATAAAGGTAAACTTCCTATTATCTATTTTTCATGTAACAAAGTTGGCCATATTGCAGCAAGATGCCCTGGAAGGACTAACAAAGATGAGAAAAGGGAAAATAAATACAAAGACAAGAGAAATGATAGAGATCACTAAAGGTACAAATATTACAAAGACAAAGGTAAGAAATCTTGGTATATTGTTGAAGAAGAAACGAATAGTGAAACTAGTGAATCTAATGAAAGTGATATAGAAGTTGTTTATGTTGCTATGAAAGATGATTCTGATGAAAATGAGAAAACTACACTTATTTCATATGTTAGTAAAGGTGATAAATGGATTATTGATAGTGGTTGTTCACATCACATGACCAGTGATAAAATTAAGTTTGAAATCCTTAATCATTACAAAGGTAGAAGTGTTAAGTTTGGTAATGATGCACCATGTCCTGTGAAAGGAAAAGGATCAATATGATTGACTGATAAGATCATATGTGATAATTCTTATTGGGTTGAAGGTCTTAACTGCAATTTGTTGAGTGTGGCACAGCTGAACAGTACCGATTACCGAGTTGAATTTCATCACAGAAAAGTTAAAATATTTGATGTCACCAGTGAACTAATTGGAAGTGGAGAACAGACAAGAGGTAACTTGATCTATCTAGACCTATCTGAAGAAACATGTTTATTTGCACAATTTGATGATATAAGGTTATGGCATAAGAGGTTGTGTCATGTGAACTTTGACAATTTGGTAAATATCAGTAAGCTGAAGAAAGTTAGAGGTTTGCCAAGATTGAAGAAACCTGATAATGTGATGTATAAACAATGTCAATTGGGAAAAATGACAAAGTCTAGTTTTAAGAGAAAGACGTATACTTATGACAATATTTTGGAATTGGTTCATACTGACTTTTGTGGACCTATGAGTGTACAAAGTTATTGTGGTGATAAGTATTTCATTCTGTTTGTTGATGACTATTCTAGAATGATGATTGTAATTTTTTTAAAAGAGAAATCTGATGCATTTCAGTTATTTAAGTGGTATTTGGAAAAAGTTGAAAAAGAAACTAGTAAAAGCTTGAAATGTTTGAGATCTGACAGAGGAGGAGAGTTTATATCAAATGAGTTCAATATTTTCTACAATGATAGAGGAATAAAGAGATAGATGTCTGCACCTAGGACACCGCCACAGAATGGTATAGCAAAAATAAAAAACAAATCAATTATGGATTGTGCTAAAACACTGATGATTGAGAAAATGTTGCACAAAAATACTGGAGAGAAGTTGTAAGTACAACTATTTTTACCTTGAACTAAGTACAAATCAAGAAAGGTACAAATACTACACCTTTTGAGTTATGGCATGGATATACACCTAATGTGAAATATGTTAAAGTCTTTGGGAGTAAATGTTATATACTGAAAGATAATAGAAATGGAAAACTTGATGCTAAAAGTGATGAAGGCATATTCCTAATATATTCCACTAAGAGCAATGCTTACAAGTGTTTGAATTCTAACACTAACAAAATTGTGAAAAGTGCAAATGTTAGAGTTGATGAATATGCATAAAAGAATGAAGTTGAGTGCAAGTAAGAGCCTGAAGATTATAGACCTTTTGTGTACATGGAAGAAGGAGAGGCTAGTAGTGCACCTAAACCAGATGTCAAGGAACTACATGAGTCTGTCGAGCCACAACAAGATATTGTCGAGCATTAGGAGGATGTTTTTGAGCATCAGGAGGATGGTGTCAAGAAATCAGAAGAGGAGGTAGAGAATTTACAAGATGAACATGAAGATAAAGACCAAGGAGAAAGGAAAGTTGAGCCTACATAGGCACAATATGTGAGAAGACATCATAAGTCTGAATAAATCATTGGAGAGAAGGAATTTGGAGTCATGACAAGAAGTAAGTTGAAAGATCATGCATGCTTACTATGTGAGTTTGAGCCTAAATCAGTGAAAGATGCTTTAGAGAATGAAGACTGGATACAAGCCATGAATGAAGAAATATAGCAGATAGAAAAGAACAAAACATGGACACTAGTGCCAAGACCAGAAGACAAGAATGTTATTGGAACAAAATGGGTATTCAGAAATAAGCTCAATGAACATGGAGAAGTCACTAGAAACAAAGCCAGATTGGTATGCAAGGGGTATGCACAAGAGGAATGCATTAACTATGGAGAGACATTTGCCCTAGTTGCAAGATTGGAAGGAGTGAGGACTCTACTTGCATATGCTGCTTATAAAGGATTCAAAGTATATCAAATGGATGTCAAATATGCACTTCTGAATGGGATATTGGAAGAAGAAGTATACATTGAACAACCAAAAGAATTTGTTGACCCAAGCAAGAAGAATGTAGTTTGCAAGCTACATAAGGCACTGTATGGATTGAAACAAGCCCCCAAAGCATGATATGAAAGACTGCATAACTATATGATAAAGATTGGATTTGTAAGGACAAATGACAACAACAATCTGTATATGAAGACTAAAAAAGGTAAAGGGATTTTGTTAGCTGAAATATTTTTTGATGATATCATATTTAGAGGACAAGATACCCTATGTCAAAACTTTTCAAATGAGATGCAAACTGAATTTGAAATGTCTATATTTGGTGAGATCAATTTTTTTGTTGGTTTGCAAGTCTATCAGATGATGAAAGGTATCTATAGTACTCAATCTAAATATGTTAAGGAGATATTGAAAACTTTTGGTATGGAAGATTCCAGACCAGTAAGTACACCTATGGCTACTGGGCAAAAGTTATGTAAAACTGATGATACAACTGAAGTGAATCAAACCCTATATAGATCCATGATTGGAAAGCTACAATATATTGTCCATAGGACACTGGATATTGCCCTAACAGTTGGGATTATTGAAATTTTTTTTTGTAAATCCTAAAGAGAGTCATAGGATGGCAGTGAAAAGGATATTGAGATATCTAAAAAGAACAATGGACTATGGATTGTATTACAAGAAGAATGATAAGTTTGAACTGAAAGTTTACATTGATAAAGATTGGGCTGGAAATGTTGATGACAAAAAGAGTACAAGTGGTGGTGCATTCTTTCTAGGAAAGAGATTAGTCTCTTGGACAAGCAAGAAATAGAATTGCATTTCCCAATCTACAGAAGAAGCTGAGTATTTAGTAGAAACAGTAAATTGTTCAAATTTAGTGTGGATCAAGCAATTATTAAAAGGTATGAAGGAGGAAACCACTGAGTTGGTTGTTATTTTATGTGATAACATAAGATCTATTAACATATCAAAGAATCCTAGTATGCACACTAAGACTAAGCATATTGCTATAAAGTATCATTACTTGAGAGAGTTGGTATAAGACAAATAAGTGAGATTGGAATATGTGAATACAAAGGAACAATTAGTAGATATATTCACAAAAGCATTACCTAAAGATGCTCATGAGTACCTTAGAGGTGAATTAGGGGTGATTCCCCTAACTGAGGCTACTTAGAAGCATATAGGAGCACTGCATCAAATGTGCTAATCAGATTATCTGACAAATTGATGCAAAAGAGGTCACACTTTAGGAGTTGCGTAGAGTTGTGAGAATTAAAGCAGAGATGATAATCAGTCATAAGCAAGATGACAGAGGGAGTATACATCATGCATAAATGACATGAAGACATCTGCATGGTAAAGATGTAAGTGACAGATACAAGTTTCTTTGGCGGTGGAGAGATTCAGAGAGAAGATACAACATGAATAAATTCAATAAAATTGAGGGAGAGATTCATTGGGAGGGATACAACATGGGAATAAGAAATAGATTCAGTGAACAAACAAAGCTAAATTTATCCAAGAGGGAGCTAGTACTTAGATGTGCTGGATGTAAATCAGAATGAAGCTAAGGATATTAATGAAGATCTGTTGCACATAGATTTTGGATTGTATGGTGAATCATGTGATGTTCATGTGGTGTTGCCATCAATGCCAATGAGGGAGATTGTTGGAAACTACAATTGAAACAATTGTTATATTGTCATTGATGTCAAACCTTAATTGGTAAGACAGTTGCTATCTAGGAGAGTACCATATCTTTTGATTGATGAAGAGGATTTGAAAAAAGGGGATAACAAGAGGACTTAAGGAAAGGTTGAGTTATGTGATACTTCAATGGGTACTTGATTAGTTGGCACATTGACAAGGTAATGTGTTGTTTACCAAGTGAAGAAGAAAGACTGGAAACATAGTCTTAACCGAGAAAAAGTGAAGAAATATAGTTTAGGCCGAGTGATGTAAGTGTCGACTGAGCACGAGTATATGCCGAAAAAATTAATGTCAAATGAACATCAGTAATTATCGAGCGACAGTGTTTACCGAGAAGGAAAGTGTTAGTGATGACCAAGATACATAGTAATGACTGAGGAGTTGACATTATTAATGAATGGTATGAAGCATTTAATGCATGGTAAATCATTTTCTTATGATTTCAAAGATAATTTTGAAGATGTATCTAGAAGGAAAAGAAGGAGAAAACAATGATGGAAGGATTTGATGAATCTGACCTAAACCTAAGATCTACGGAAGAGATTAAGCAGAAAAAGATTAATCTACCTGATCAAGGAGGTATAAGGATAACCTAATTGTGAGGTTACAGTAGA
This sequence comes from Chamaecyparis obtusa, assembly GCA_027943335.1. Lineage (NCBI taxonomy): Eukaryota > Viridiplantae > Streptophyta > Pinopsida > Cupressales > Cupressaceae > Chamaecyparis > Chamaecyparis obtusa. The sequence continues at coordinate 759,749 of BSBK01003031.1, forward strand.
GAGAGAAAAAGGTTGATGTTATTGACTGATGAGTCTAATCATAAGGTTGAAGGTGAAGCTGTGAAGATCTTAACAGAGTTGCGGTGATTGCTTGAAGAGAATTTTGAGCAGATCAGAGATGGAGATGGAAATGAAGGTCAGTCAGTAAATCAACATATCAGAGAAGTGGATCTATATTTGCAAAGTGAGTTGTATATTTTTAGATCAGAACCTAATGTTACTTTCTAACCATTGTATCAGTCTAAATCCTTTAATCAAGGTTGACCTAACAATCATTGTATAAATCCTTTAATCAAGGTGACATTATGATGGAATTGAATAGATGTAATTTGGAATCACCACTATTTGTGTATGTGTGTGGGGAAAATGTAAGATTCACTCCAAAATCCAAATTCCCAAAAGAGAGATCCAATTTGATCAACCAAGTGGTTAATACACAATCGAATCAATCTATGAAGAATATGAAAGAAAGAATAAATCCTATACTTCCCTATAGTTGGATTAAGCTTGAAATCTGAAATAATTGAAGTGCAAATACTAACCTTGAATTAGGGCAGATCTGGAAAATGCTGAATTCTAGCTTCTGTATGAACTTTCTGAAGATTCCATCACCTGTTCTAGACTGGAAATGCCAAGGCGGACAAAACCCAGAAATCTTTTCTCCAAATTCACACAGGTTGACTTTGACCTTTTAAAAGGTCAAAGACCACATTATTTATTTGAAGTCTGATTCCAATTCTGTTTGCAAATCCTGAAAGATTGCCGAAAAGCGTATTCGAATTCGCTCTTAGATCTGAGATTTTGCACCTGTACATGAAAGAAAAAAGGGTTTTTGGTTGTTTGTTTGGGGGGTTTGCCTCAATCAAACCCCAATTTAGGAATTAACCTTGAAATTGAATTGAAATTGCTGGAATAAACAAAGTAAACGGAACAATTCACCTTGCTTGAGTTGAAACCCTTGTGGAGGATTCGAATCCTTGAATCCACAAGAATGGATGAATGTAGAATCACATGTAGGATGTCTCCAATCAATTGTCTTTAGATCTTCAACACCAATCTTGAATGGATCTTGAACTTGGAAAAGACTTGAATAGAAAATGGATGAATCTTCAACAAGAGAGCTCCATAGAACTTGAATCCTTCAATGGCTACTAATGGATCTCCTTGATGAATTGGATGCTTGAATGCTTGATCTTCTTGCTTGAGAGCTTGAGAGATGGATTGCCAAACTTGATGGAGAAAATGAGAGAGGAAGGCTCCCTTTTATAGTGATCTAGGGCACAAGAGGGGCCTCGTAGAAAACAATAATTAAGGGCCCATGGCACAAAACTCTAGAGAGGCACACATGGAAAGGGAATTAAATTAAAGTCTTGACACAAAACTCTAGGAGGGGACTGTACACACTAAAATATGCACTTCTATGAACCATTACATGCAAGGTTGCTCAAGAATGAGGCCTCACAAAGCGGCTCATAGCTCTCTATGCATGGAGTTGCAAGGGACTATGAGTTTTTCTCTCAGCTAGAGCTACAAGAAGGTGACCTTGCTAGTCAACCATACAATGAGAGATTCAAGTGAAGACAAGGGCAAGAATGCCAATATCCTCAAGAATCAAGAATGAAAATGCAATGCAATGCAACTAAAATGAAGATGCAAATGTGCAAGCTATGCTATGAAAATGGAAGTGCAAACTAAGCTATGAAAAGAAGTACAATAGATTCCAAGCCCCTAATTAAGCTATGTGAGATCTATTCTATTGCATAAAAGGAAATCTAATCTATGATGCCATTATTATGCAACTATGAAGCAAATATGCAACTAAATGATGAAAGCAACAAGTCTTCAATGTCTTCAAACTCCAAATGCACCTAAAACCTGCAGCATAACATTAGCATAAAATATGGATATATGCAAATGAAGGAGAGAGCTCTCCTTTTATAAGAAATGAGGAGGAATGGACCATGGAGATTAAGAGGCAAAAAGTCTTAATCAGCGGTGGAGCTTGAAAGAGGAGCAATCCATGTGCACAAACATCCTCCAATGAGAGTGAAGTGTTGACTTTTGAGCCTCATGTGAGACAAAAAGTGCTTTTTCCCTTTTATAAAATAGGAATAATGCTTTATTTGTGCAACTTAGGATAAGAGGAAAGTGAGGGCTTTTTATTTAATTAAAAGGAGAGGAAATATTCCTTTTAATCAAATAAAGACTTAGGATAAATGGTTAGCCCAAGGATAAAAATCCAATATATGATCGAAATTAAGACTTGATCAAGAAATTGATAATGTTCAAAATATTGATTATTGATCAAAATGATTCAGAATTGATAAATCAAATAAATGGGGCCCAAAGTCTAGGCGACCATTTTAGGGTGCATACAGGGACCACCCTTAATAAATAAATAAAATAATTATTTAAGAGCCTTGTTACAAAATTCAAGGTAAGGCCAACCCCAAAGTTAATTTGAGTATTAGGCACAAAACTCAAGAAAGGCTAATCTCCAATAATAAATTAGGATTCTTATACAAATATTGAGAAAGGTCCACCTCAAATATTAATTTGAGAATTCGACACTTAATCCGAGAAATAGTGGCCCCGAAGAGGGAAAATGCAAGATTTTGATGAGATCCCAAAACTGGAAGCTAACAGCGAAGATCCCAAACCCTAGGGTCAAGGTTGAGGTCGACCCTGACTAGGTTAGGGTTGAGGTCGACCCTAACTAGGTCAGGGTCGAGGTTGACCTTGACCTTATGGTCAAGAATCTCAGGTTCGCAGTTCAAGATGGAAGAAAATGCTAGGAAGAAGTGGAAAATGGGGTAGAACAAGAGGGAAAACTAGATCCAAGTTAAATATCCATTCAAGGCATTTGACATGACCCCAAACCACTTACTCGGAGGGCTAAACGCTCTTACCATGGAAGTGCTTCCATTTTAAGATGATACAGGAATGTTCTTAAGCCCTCTAACAAGGCCACTCTTAACAAGGTGATTAAATCCTTTAACCAGGTCACACTTAACAGTGTGTATTATAAACCTTTAACTGGGTTGGCTTCTCACAAAGCTCACTTCAGAAGAGTGAAAATTAGTAGCATGTTACAAGTGGTTTTTCCCAAATTGGGTTTCCACTATAAATCATGGTGTTATACTTGTGTGAATGTTATTTGATGTGAATGATGTTGAAAGTTTTATATTCTACAAGTTAATTACTTTAGGATAGTGGACTAAAAGTTTTATGTTGTTGGTATATGCTATAGAGACCGAGTTGAAAGCTGATTAAATCTAAGATTGTTGAAGAGCTAGAAAGTTGAATTGGTACATCTGGACCTGAGGATAACTGATTCACACACACCCCCCCCCCCCCGTCCCCCACCCCCTCTCAATTATTCTAAAACCATTCTAACACCTTTATTGTTAACTTGTGTTATTTTCTAATTATATGTACAATCTTTTTTTATGTATATGTTTAATTAATCATATGTAGTTTGTGATTAGTGTTTAGTGATTTCAATCATTTCAAATTATTGAATAATTTATAAATTTTGGATAGAGGCTTGAATAATTTTTTTTAAATATTGTAAAAATTAGTTTTAAGTGTTTTGGGGTGAAAATAACCCTCTTGAAGTGGGTGCCTTGGGATGTGGTACCCTTTTACGTAAGTATGGATCAAGGGCCTATGTATCCATTTATGACCTTAGAAACATCACAGCACTATGAGGCATGATGATTTTGTGTAAAATACTCAATTGAGACTTTCATTCTCTTCTTTTTATTATCTTGTGGAGTGCATTTGAATCTCCCATCTTGATACATGGGACTATGATGTACATTTATGTGGTGTAAGTGGTGGTTGTGTGAAGATTTGAGAAAACCATTTGTTCTCATGTATTGAATAAAGATAGGTAACATGACAACCTCATATAAGTCTTCTTCATTGGCTTGAACAGGCTATTTTTTGCTCATTCTTGATTTCAAATTGAGGAGAGGAGAAGGGAAAGGACAAAACTTTTGGGAAAATCTACTTTTTTTGTCTTGCTTCCTTGTGCAATACATTGAGAGAATTATTAGAGTAGAAGAATCCAAAAAAGAGATGTAGGAAATTGTTTGAAAAATTTAATAAAATCAATTATTTGCAAAATGTTTTTATCTTCTTATTTGTAATACTATTTTGTAAATTTAAAATTTATGAAAGCTATTGTCGTAGTTGGAAAAAACTTCCATATGAATGTATGTATATTGTCCATATAATTCTCATCTTGTAGGATCTAATTCGTCGTACATTGTCCGTACAATTGTTTGTAGCCTATCTATTTAGTATGTCTGCAAGTTCTAGATTCTCTTACTGAAACATATGTTGACATTAATGAAAAAATAATGAATGCCAAAAATTCCAACAATCTCCTCATTTGGCATTGATGGAAATACATGAGAAAAACCATCAATCCAAAAATATCCTCTTGCACAGCTTCCCCTAAACTAGTAAGGGTTTTTCACCAATATATCTCCCCCTTTGACATCAATGACAAAGGGTGCCATTACACACATCTTTTTCTTCATGTTTTTCTAGCTATATATTTTTCAAATCTTCAAGACCTTTAACTACTAGGTGAAAAAATCACCTTATGCTCAAACTATTAGTCTCCCTATGGAGTAAAACCTATGTATCAAGTCCACAAGTGATGTAGCTCAGATTGCTAATGGACTTGTGCACTTGCTGCATTAATTTAATTACCTCCAGGTAGGGCTCTAACCCAAATCTTACCTCTAAGATATTCAAAGGTATCTTTGTTCAGTGGTTTGGTGAAGATGTCTATAAGTTTCTCCTTTGTGCCTACATATTCAAGCTTCACCTCTTTCTCTTTCACCTTATCCCTCCAAAAATGATACTTAATTGAAATATGCTTAGTTTTTGAGTGCATCACCAGATTGTTTGACATATTCAATATACTTTTGTTATCACAATATATGATAATTATTTCTCCAAGGTTCACACTAATTTCCTTCAACATATTTTTTGTTCAAACAATCTTTGTGTAATTAATTGCAGTAGTGACATATTTTGATTCAGTTGTGGACTGAGCTATACAGTCCTATACTTCTTTCTTAACAAAGAAATCAACCTCTTCCCAAGGAAAAAGGCTCCTCCACTTGTACTCTTCATGTCATCAACACTACCTTCCCAATTTGCATCAGTATATGCTTCTAATGCAAAGTCTTTTGATATATCATACCATAGACCAAGATCAATTGTGCCCTTTAGGTATCTAAATATTCTTTTGACTGCAGCAAGATGTGTTTCCTTTGGATCTGCCTAAAATCTAGCAACAATTCCAACTACACTTGCTATATCAAGTCTAGTATGTCTTAGATACTGAAGACCTCCTATCTTAGATCTATTTTCTATCTAAGGTACACCTTTTGTCTATTAGAAGTAGACAACTTTTCGCTATTACCATGGGAGTTCCAACTAGTTTACTTTCATCCATACCAAATTTGTTAGCAACTCCTTAATATACTTAGTCTAAGAAATGAGAATCCCATTCTTTCTCTGATTTATTTTCAATCCTAAGAATAACTTTAAATCCCCTATCATGGATATCTCAAATTCACTCTTCATCTCATCTGCAAAATCTTTACTCATAGCATCATTACCTCCAAAGATAATGTATTCAATAAAAACTTCTACTATCAAAATACCTTCATCATTACATCTTAAGTATAAATTTATATCTGCATTACCCCTTTTGAAGCCAAGATGTAGTAAATACATGTCTAATCTACCATACCAAGCTCTAGGTTCTTGTTTCAGACCATATAGTTTCTTCTTCAATTCGCAAACCATGTCTTCATTACCTAATAGAGGAAAACCATCAGGTTTCTCAATATAAACCTCTTCTTCTAAGTCACCATTAAGAAATGTTGACTTGACATCCATCTCATAGACCTTGAAATCCTTGTATGTAGCATAGGAAAAGAGTAATCTAACAGCCTCCAACCTCACAAATGGTTCAAAAGTTTCCTCAAAATCAATTCCTTCTTATTTTGAATATCCTTTGCATACAAATTTGGCCTTTTTTTTGGTTACAACACCATCTTCGTTCATTTTATTTCTAAATACCCATTTTGTGCCAATCACATTCTTGTCTTTAGGTCTAGGAACCAACTCCGAAGTGTTATTCTTTTGTATTTGATCCAATTCCTCTTGCATAGCTTGGATCCATGATTCATCTCTACATGCTTCATCAGTAGTCTTTGGTTCAACCTACGAAATCAAATAGATTGCCTCCCTGGTCTATGACCTTGTTCTAGTGCCTTTACTACTATCTCCAATGATTTGGTTCTTTGGATGATTCCTCTACACATATTTAGGTGTCTTATACACCTTTGTCTTCTCATTTTTGTTGGTATCTAACATCAAGATCTCTTATGACTGGTCCTGATAAGTCTATTGTCCTTGTTCCTCATTTTTACATTGATTTTGACTCTTATTCCTTTGATTTAGTCCTTCTTCCCATTCTGGATCATGAGAATCAATTTTGCAAGTTCTTTCCTGTACTTGAAACTTTTCATCAATCATGACATTTTCACTTTCAATCATCTTCCTTGTTCTCAGATTATAGCATCTATAAGCCTTACTCTTTGCAAAGTACCAAAGGAATATTCCCTCATCACTCCTTTCATCAAATTTCCCTATGCTATCATCCCTCTTAATTTAACACTTGCTACCAAAAATTATGAAGTACTTAATAGTAGGGGTATGACCAAACCATAGCTCATAAGGTTTCTTACCAGTACCATCTCTGACTTGAACTCTATTCATTGTATACATTGTGGTGTTAACTACTTCTCTCCAATACATGCATGCAACTCTTCCCTCAATCAACATAGTCCTCGCAGCATCAAGAACTGATATGTTTCTTCTCTCAAGTACACCATTTTTTTGCGGTTTCCTGGGTGTTGATATATGCCTCAATATGACATGCTCTTCGCATAAAGCATTAAACTCACCTAATATGAATTCTCCACCTCTTTCTGATCTCAGAAATTTGATCTTCAAACCTATTTTTCTCTCACTTTTTCTTTTAAAAACATGAATATTTTAAAAGCTTTTGATTTGTCTCTAAGAGGTCCTACCCACATCATTTTAGAATAATTATCAATAAATAGAATTAAAGACTTGTCACCAAAGTATGACCTAGTCTAAGTAGGTCCACATAGATCTGTATGAATCATATCCAACTTGTTTTTGGTTGAAAAAGATTTTCTATGAAAGTTACTTCTTGTTTATTTTCCCATTACACACTCTTTGCATAGTGTATTCATTGGCTTCAAAATCTTAGGTAGATCTCTGATTGCATTAATGTTACTTGCCTTTACAATATTATCAAAGTTCATGTGACAAAATCTTCTATGCCATAACCAACCATCATCAAATTTAGCATCAAAAAAACTTACTTCAGTAGGGCTCAACTGAAATACATTACCTCTTGTCTTTTCACTAGATGCAATCAGATCTCCTTCAACACTTCTAATTGTACAATATCCATCCTTGAATTGTAGATGATATCCCTTGTCTACCAATTGTCCAGCACTTAATAGATTGTGTTTCAACCCATCAACAAACAAAACATCATCAGTGTTAGTTTTATCATCCAAAGTAATAGATCATTTTCCAATGATTGTCCTAAGAGTATTGTCACCGAGCCTAACAACACCACCATCATACTTTCTTAACTCAACAATTTTTCCTTTACCACCAGTCATGTGTTGTGAAAATCCACTATCTATGATCCAACCATCTTTCTTCTCAACATGAGATACTAATGCCTTTTCTTCACGCATAGGTACTTCCTATTTGATTGCCACAAAACCAAGTATATCATTTACATCTCCATCATCTTCAAATGCACCATCACTAACATAGTAGCATTCCTTATCCTTCATATATTTACCATACTTAGGTTTATGCTTAGGAACTCTACCTAGGCATCTAGAAGAAAAATGACCAACCTTATTGCAATTAAAGCACTTTAAAGGTAATTTACCTTCAAAATTACCTTGACCTTTTCTTTATCTTCTTGTAATCATGGCTAGAATCTTCTCATCGATATTGTTTTCTAGTTCTTCAATTTTCTCTCATTTCTCAGCATAATCTCCCAATTCTTTGATGTATTTGTTTGTCCTGCTGCTAGAACCTGCAAGACTAGTTCATGCATTTTTGTATTTATGTACTGTTGAATTGAATGTTGTCTCAACTTTTGATAAAGCCTCCTTAAGTTATGTGGTTTCAAATTTTGTTATCTTGGGTACTAACATTTACCTTGTCAAATTCTTAGTTAATGGAATGATCTCTTCAATGGAATGCACTTTAGTTGTGTAAGTTGGTGTAAAAGATCTTAAATTTTTTTAAATGACTTCATCCTCAATGTAGGTTCCTCCATTTTTCCTGATCCCGTTCACACATTATGTAACCCTTTGGACAAACATCCTTACTGTTTCATCATCTTTCATATGGAGTGTCTACATCCTTTCCAATTCTAAAGTTTGGCTCCTTTAGTGTATATATCTCCTTCATACAAAGCTATCAATATTTTCCATATATCATGTGCTTTGTCTAGATATCTAATCTCAGAGAATTCACCTTCAAATAATGCACTTATCAGTGCTTCTCTAGCTACCATGTTGTACTAAAACATCTTTTCTTCATCAGTTGTAGCAGGATCATCTAACTCATCTTCAGTCTTGAGTACTACATCTTTCTTGGTTGCTAACCAATAATCCAAGCCTAAATATAACAAATGAGTCTTCATCTTGTCTTTCCATGTATCAAAATTCTCTACATCAAACTTGGTACTTTCTTTCTTGAAGTAAGACATTTTAGACCTTTTTCCTCAAGCGGTCAAGCTTTCTCTCTCAGGACCAATAGCTCTGATACAAATTGTTAGAGTAACAATGTCCCAATCAACTGAGGTGGGGGGGGGGGGGGGGGGGGGATTGACTCAGTTGATACTTATTATTCTTAATTCCATATATATAAACCATAGGGAAAGAACTAGAAAGAAATTCATATTTCATTGTTCACTTACAATATATAATGTATTGATCAAAGATGTTTAGCTTGCAAAACTGATCCATAAGGGAAGCATACATGAAACTCATCATCTTTCATGACCAACTTTGAATTCCAAACCAGACTCGCCATTTTTTTAATCAATTTCCATAAAAACTCTTTCTTTGACAATTCACACATTGTAGTTGCTTTCATGTGCCAAGAGGGAACCAACATCACTATATAATCTGGATCCACTTGTAGATCATTGCAAAGCAAAGTGGTACCATTTACCATAATCATATCTATGTATTGATCCTTATAGAGATAATAAAGCTCTTCAAGATAGCGTAAATATGGAAAGGATCTTATTTTCTAGTTATAGAATAGATCGATAGCCCCTTCAAGGATCCAATCACTTATTTTTAATGCCTGAATAATAACCTTTTTTCACTTGATCCAATAATTTACATGAACTATTGGTTGCTATTGAGCAATTTATAATTTCTACTCAAATGTTATGACATTGATTTTAAACAATTCTTCATTTAATCAATCCTTCCCATACAATTCATTTGTAATGCATAGGTCTTTGAGTTTCCTCTGATTTGTGAATGCACTATATCCCCTTCCAACTCAAAACTATGCAAACTCTCCCAATCATATATGAGTTCCTTAATCATATATATGCATGCACATTGCAATTAATTTCCCTTTCAACATTTATTCATTCTCATATCCCAATGTTTCTGTATCAAAGCTCAATCCAATTAATCTTTCAACAACATCCTTGCACTAGGCAAATCAGAAGATAAATGCATGTTCCAATTGTAGAGAAGAAACATTGTCTTCAAAAGGAGTCTCTATGCCAAACATCTCAAGGGCAACTCACAAAATTCCATTCTCTTAAACCTTCCATGAATGAAGATATGTTACTTGTTAATTGTTGGCTTTGTTAGAAAGCAACTTCAAGTTGTTATGAGCATAGGAATCTTATGTGATAAGATAAAGAAAGCATAAATTGTTTCCTCTTTTATATTAAAAAATTTCATAGTGTAAAGATATGCCCCGTACCAACAATCCACATATGTATCACATAGTCATACGACTTATAATCTTAGTGACTAAAACTTCCAATTTAAGAGAAAAAGCACTTCTCTCATGCTGAAGACTCATTGGATTCTTGATGAGTGATTTCAATTAACTAGGGGAAGTCTAACAATGCAAATGACCGATCAAAAGAGTCCACCACTTTTCCATCACAACCCAGATTTGCAAGGCAGACTGCTAGTTTGTTGCCTTCCCGATATGTATGAGAAATTGAACATTATATGTCTATTATTATAGTATTATAGATTAATTATTTCATTTATAATTATGATATTTAATTTGTTAAGACTAATATTTGCCTAGCTATTACAATTATATAGTTATTATTATAATTGTTTGTATTTTTTCAATTATTATAAAATCAAGGGGCTTTAGGACAAAATAAGTCACTATTATCTAATAGTGAAAAGCACAAACATTAAGAATTTCATTCGTCAATATATATTATTTTTTTCTTCTCATTGCTGAACACTTTAATATTTGAATATTGATTGGTCAATGCTTTGTCATTTAATAAGATTTGGGTGAACTAATAAGAATGAATGTGTAGATATCATCATAAGCAAAAATAAAATAAGTATATTCAAAATTTAGACTAGAGTTAAACCTAACACAAAAATAATATGCCATTTGTCAACATATTAGTACATTTAAAACATTCAATTGCAATGAACAATAAAACTAAATAATAATAATAATATAAAAAATACAAAATTCACCATTGCGTCATTATCTAAAATAATAATAATGAACTTTTAAAAGTTTAAAAATGGTTTCTCATACATTGAAAAAACCGTGGGTACGCATCTCTACCTAGTTAACTCTTTGATGAATACATTAAAATACGTCTTAATTGGTACGATCCCGCCCTTTACCTCTTGTCATTTCAAAGAGAAAACGGACATATCAAGCCAAAAAAAGAGGACTGCTAGTGATATCGATATCGAGATTTAAAAAAGGAGAGGGAGACATGTTTTCTCGTCTTTACATTGACAGCTATATGAATGTCCTCCTGCTTTACCAACGGATACATTCTATACAAAATAAATTAATGATTAGAGATAAAAATTACCCCAAGTCTAATAAAATTGGACTACTCCGTTTCGTTCCCTGCCCAGATTGTTGTGTTTTTCAATACCATTTTCCATGAAAACCAGAAGATTACCCGGTCATGACAAGAAGAATATTACACGATCATAAGAAGATTACTCGGTAATAATCAGAATATTATTCGTAGTAACCGGACGCGTGGGTCTTCGTTTACAAGTTCTATGATGACGAAATTGAGAATCTGTGGCAAGTCTTTAGTCTGGGAGAAGAGTTCATACCAACAAATCCATTTCAAACTTAGCTTGGAAGGCAAGATATGCGGCTTGTAATTCGTACAAATTGACTTCTGAACGTACGACAGAAATGGTCATCATTAAGAGAATCGCAATTCCTATAAACCTCAAGGATTTTGGTGTGTATAGGTATTTTTTTAATTTTTCGATGCATTCCATGGGCGGTTTGAAATATTCAGACATTTGGATTAGTTTTACTAGTTCCAAATATTGAGTGGAATTTGGTGTGTTTTTATTTTAAAAAAGGATTGAATGACTCACAAGTTCATAAATTATTTTTTTAACAATTTAAAAGGTTCATAATTTGATGTTTGAATGATTCAAAGTTTACTACTTTTTCTTAATAATAAAAATATTTTATTAGAATTTGATGTTTGATTATTATTATTTTGTTAGATAATTTTTGGATTTGATTGTGTAAGTTTTTTTATGATAAAAAACTTACACAATCAAATCCAGAAATTATCTAACAAATACAGATGGATTGTGGAAACTTGATAGCTAATATTATTTTGTTAAAGTTAATTTTTAACAGTATAATAATGACTCAATCAAGTTGAACAACCTACTTTATCACATCAACGACTCAAAGTAAAGGATAGAAGATGCAAGACAATTGAAACAATCTCGATTGTTTGCATCCTTTTCCCATAGGTAAGTATGCAGAAAAAAGAAGTTAGATATTCATGCCACAAACGACTCTACCATTTGTCAATGGAAGGAAGACATGATAAGATGGAAGGTCATGGAAGTGAGCATTGTTCCTTTGTTGGTGAGTTCTACACCTTTGTCGCATTGCTAGCTATGAGTTGGCACGAGGACCCAGCAAGTCTATATTTACTTGTATGTCATGCAAGCTATAACACACAAAGTTTCATAGAAAAATCTAATATGCTTTCTAAGTTTTTTATTTTTTGTTCTATGTTTTGTTAGAGCAATTCAGAGGGATTCTTATGGAATTATTGGTTTCTTATGCTTCTAATGTTGGGGTGCTTGGAACCAAGTGTTTCACTAAGGCTCTGTCATCTAATTCAGATGACCTTCATCTTTGAAGCCCAAGGATTACAAGTAGTAGCAAAGTTGTGACCCTCAAGACTAATACTGATACTAGTCATAATTATCCAAGAAACCATCAAAAGACACTATGTGAGGCTTACACAATGCAACGTGATGAAAAGTTGGTCCATGAGAACTCCAGCTAGATAAAGGTTGAGAGTGTTACCATTCTCTTTTCTCTTAGCATTTTGGGTATAATCCCTCATCTGTTTTTACTACCCACAAATGGGTTTCTTGATTTATGATTTATTATGTGTTGTAGTATTCCTTTGTTTGGCTGGGTTATACAAGAAGTGAATCAAAAACTAAACATGGTGCATAGTGACAAGCAAGGAAGGAGAAATCAAGAGTATATTTCATTAGTGTGTGACACCATGCCTCTGCTCAAGGGAGGAACACACATTCAAGTTTATATGGATTACACGACCAATTTCAGGGATACATTAAAGGGTGCACTTGAGAATGTCATAGTGGTGTTGGCATAACCGATGTAGAGATAAGTTGAGAATATTAAGGTATGTGTTTGATGCAGATATGATGATAAGTTGATCAGTTATGATGTTGTCATTGATGTCAACTTAGTGGTTGTTGGTTGACAATGTATATGTTATGTTGATGCATGTTCAAGAGGTTGGATCTAGAGTTGAGGTAAGAGTTGGAGTGTGCGATTGAAATGGAAGTCTCGGTGATTTTTCTACATGCTATATGTATGACCGCACATGTACATTGTGACTTATGATTGATTGAAGAAGAACTGGTCAACGGGAAGAACATGATGAAGCCAAGGAGGAATGATTTGATGATTATATCAAATATGTTTTGACTTTGGTGTTGCGATTAAGGATATGTTTTTTATTATGTAGAATAGGTTTTGACGGGTACCTGAAACCCGGAACAAGGATTGAGATTTTACAATGAAGCACCAAAAACAATGAAATAGACAAAAGAGAGAAATGCCATTGGAAGGGCCAGCGAACAAAAGTTAGCAAAAAAGGACAGCACAAAGAGCCAGCGCTAGTAGCAATCCAACCACAAAAAAAAAGAACAAGTAACAGCTCAAGACATCTTCTCAAGAAAATTGGTTGCTTGCATCTCTAGGTGATCAATTTTGTTGATCGCTTCCTTGATCTGGTTGAGCTCGTCAAGGGAGGTAGTGGCGACCCTTTTTCTTGTGCTTGATCTTGTACGCATACCCAGTCCCAGGTCTAAGGTGGCTTTTGGATCCTTATTGGTCTAGTCCTCAACTTTGTCACAGGGGTTAGCTTCCAAATTGGCAATGAGAATCTTAATATGCTCATTGGAAGCTTTGAGGATATTAAAACTCTGCTCAGCAATGCCCTTGAGAGTACCCTCAATACCTGAAATATGATTAAGGATATGTTATCTTTACTATGTTATGGGGTTGTTTTTGCGACCACATCATGATTAGTGACCCATAAGATAAAGTTTCAATGGATAGAAGATCACTCAGTGAAAAAGAAAAGAAGTTCTTAGATCAATCAGTCATATCCTTAACCAATGATGCTGCATCGTGTTGTGATAAGTGGTTATGTGTTGTAAGGATCCTAGTGACGTGGAAAATTGATATGGAATGCTGAGTTGGCATTTTCATGATCATGATGATCAAATTTCTTGGATTTGTGTAAGAACTTTGGAGAGTGTGATGTGGTTTGACTTTTCTTTGTCAAATTGATCATGTGACAGATCTAGAGGCTGACATGAACTAGAAATTGTGATTGTTAATGGGTAACACATTTTAGGGTTAAAATTTTGAGCGGGAATGAATTGTAATGATGAAATTCAAATGAAATTAGGCATGGCCGACCTAGTTAGTGAAAATGTATTTATTATTGGATTAGGTATGCAATAGGTGAGTACTGAGAGGGGAGGGGTGAATCAGTACTTTAAAACACTTTTAAACTAATTAAGCTTTCATTCTTAACCATTTTCTAATTCCATAGCTTTTGCATGCATCTCATAAAACATATAACAGTCAACACATAACACAAATATTTTGGTATCACAGAAATCCTTTTTAGAGGATAAAAAATATACTGGGGATGACACCCACAAGACTTCACTACTGCAGAATAAAGTTTGCTTGGTTAGAGCTACAATGTTTAGATATTTTTTATAGCTTACCCTGTTAAGAGTATTAACCCGGTTAATAGTCTTAAGAATTCTAAGTCTACCTTGTGAAAGGATTTTACAATTATAATCTAAGAACTACACTTGGTTAAAGGATTTACAAATAAGATATGTTAGGATCTGCTCGATTAAGAGACTTTACAATTCTAATTACTCTTTAATCAGTAACACAAAATATGTCTGTCAAACTTGCATCAAACATATTCATATTAGACTCTTTATGCTCATTAACTCATTACCTCATATTGTGTACCTTTCACAATAATAATTCAGTACTCGATAGATTCACTTCTAAATCACATTCACTATATGTTCTTCACTGCTCTGTTACTCGATGGCTTTTCTGCTCAACGCCTTCTCAATAATCTACTTCACACATGCAATCTCCTCTTACATTCATACATGCCATACTGATTATTTACTTCTCTAATCCATTTATACAATTCTAGAAGCAGTGCTAGGTGTTCTAGAATCATCTCTACAAGCGGTGCTAGCATTGGTTACTCCTCCAATGCATATTCCATACTTTATTCTCATTGGTAGATCTCACCTCGTAATCATGTCTAATCATCATGTTTCAATCTCTAATGTTATGACATATAATCTCCTCGAGATTAGTAAAATATTTTATGTTCGGTGTCCAGATTCAATGTACTTAAAGATTCTCCTTGTGTCGTCTTGCTATGCTTGGTAACACATTTTATTCTTGCTCTGTATTTATCTTCTCTTCTCGGTCTAATGCTCGGTTCTACCTTGCTTGGTGCCTATACTTGATTTTCCTTTACCAAAATTCCATGTTCCTTATTTCCTTTACTGAATAGCTTTCTTTTCTTTACCGACTTGTCTTTCCTTCATTACCGAATGACTTTGACAAATAATATAACTTCATAATAACTAATGACAACAAAATAACTCTTAGGAGTATCATTTATATATTTTGATGTAGTATGAAGGAAGTGTGAGAGAGAAAGATCACAAATGCAGATGTGTGATTCTAGGGTTTGGATGCTCTAAATGTGAAGAAGAGATTGAGCTTGAACTAGATCTATACTAGAAGAGGAGAATTGTTATTTCCTCATATCATTGTACTTGTTGATTCATAATAGTTTCTACAAGAAAATATCTTAATCGGGTAAACTCTAACGTGTCTGATTTGTAAATCCTTTAACCAAGTGACTCTTTAACTAGGGTTTGAAATCTCTTAACAGGGTTACTCCTAATAGAGTAAAGCTCCCAATAGGGCTAGAGGTAAATCACTTAACTAGGTGGCTCCTAACAGGGTCTTTCTCTTAACTGGGCATTTGTAAGATTTTAAGTGGGGCTAAGCTCTTAACCGAGTATACTTTAGAAGAGAGAAAAATTATTTGTGGGTGCTATCTCCACACATGGTTTTTTCCCAATTAGATTTCCACGAGAAAAATATTGGTGTTATTGTATTGCATAGTTGTTGATGTTTATCTTTAATGGTTTGTTTATTCATGCAATGTATGTTATTTGATGCAAGTTATTGAATGGTTTAAGAAAATTTTAATTGTTGGATTACTAATTCAACCCCCCCCCCCCCCCCCCCTCCCCTCTCAATAATCTTAGACCTGATAATACTAATAATTGGTATCATAGCTTTGGTCCTCTTTGTGGTAAGCCTAACAACTTGAGGAAAAGATCACAATGATGAGGAAGGGACCTCCCAAGTTAACTAAAGACAACTATCTAGTATGGAGTGAAAAAATGAAGTTATATCTAAAATGTATGGGATCACAATAATGGATGCATGTCACACACAAGTATACCACTCATGCTAGAACTCTCAATGTCGATCAACTGAAGGAACAATAGGAGAATACTCACACACAAGAAGCCATTGTAAGTACCTTATCTAATATTGAATATGTTGATGTCCATGGATTTGATATTGCCTATGATGTTTTCCAAGAGTTGAAGCTAATCAATGGTGGAGATATTCATGTGCAAAAATATAAGATAGTCTTAGAGATAAGTATAATGACATGATGATGGTAGAAGGAGAGAACATTGCACAGTATAGTCAAAGAATAAAAGAAGTTGGTGGTGCTATCAAAGATGTTGGTGGAACTATTAAGGAAGATGGTGTGGTAAGTAAAATGTTAATAACTTTACTGCTTGTTTATGTCATTAGAGTGTCTACTATAAATGAGTTGAGAAATTTTAACAATGCTACTATAGATGGACTAATCAGTAAGCTTACTGCGTTTGAGTTGAGTAATTTTGATAATAGTATTCCAAAAGTTGAGGCAACTTTCAAGGCATTAGTGTCTAATGTACCAATAAGGAAAGTTAAAGAATTAAGTCATGAATTTGATTGCATGTCAAGTTACAACAGGGAAATTGAAGCTATCTTGGAATGAGAGGAGACAAGGAGATCATGAAGCACTACTAGTAAAGAGGTTGCCTAGAGGGGCTGGTAAGTACAAAGGAAAACTACCATTGAAATATTTTTCATGTAATAAGATTGGACATATTGTAGCTAGGTGTCCTAATGGTGAAAAAAGGATAAGTTCAAAGAATTTAAAGGAAAAGGGAAGAAACAATGCTATGTTGCAATTGATGAAGGATTTACCAATGAAGAACCAAAAGATAATGAGAAAGAGGAGATTGTATTTATTGCAGTAAAAAAAGATCCATCTAAAGGTGAAAAGGCACTAGTTTCTCACATGGGGCACAATGATGAATGGATTATAGACAGCGGGTGATCACATCACATGACCGGTGATAAGAGTAAGTTCATGTTAAGTTTGAAGAGTTTAATGGTGGTGTGGTAAGATTTAGAAACAATACACCTTGTTTGGTTAAAGGAAAATGCACTATTACTTTGAATGGAAAGAGTAATATAGATGTTGTTTATCTTATGGATGGTCTAACATATAATCTATTGAGTGTTGGTTAGCTAAATGACAAAGGTTATGAATTATAATTCAAAGGAGGTATGTGCAAGATACTTGGAAGATTAGGTGATGAGATTTCTACCAGTAGGAAAACCAGAGGTAATTTATGTCATCTAAATAATATTGTGAATAGTTGTAAGATAAATACAATTAGGGGATTGCCACAATTAGTCAAGCTAGACAACATTATGTGTAAATAATGTCAGTTGGGTAAGTTAAATGGTTCTATTTTCCAAAGAAAGTATTTTTCATCTGAGGGCATATTTGATTTGGTGCATACTAATCTTTGTGGGTCTATGAGGCAAACAAGTTATCAAGGTGATAGACACTTCATACTATTTACCGATGACTATTCTAGAATGATGTGGGTAACTTTCTTCAAGGAGAAATTTGATACATTCCAAAAATTCAAAGCATTTAAGGCGTTGGTTGAGAAAGAATCAGGTAAGAATTTACAGTGTTCAAGATTTGATAGAGGCGGTGAATTTACTTCTGCAGAATTTGTTAAGTATTGTGAAGATAATAGAATCAAGAGACAAATGTCTGCACCAAGGACTCCTCAACAAAATGGTGTCACTGAGAGAAAGAATAGAACTATAGTGGATGCTACAAGGACAATGTTAATTCAAGGGTGATGTACTGAAAGTGTACTAGAGAGAAGCAATTAGTATTGTTGTTTACACACTAAACTAGGTGCAAGTAAAGAAAGGAACCGATAAGAAACCCTATGGGCTATGGTATGGTCACTCGCCTAATGTTAAATATTTCAAAGTCTTTGGCAGTAGATGTTACATTAAGAGGGATGATTACAGGGGAAAGTTTGATCCAAAAAGTGATGAAGGTATTTTCTTGGGTTATTCCACTAAACTTAAAGCATATAAATGTTTCAATGAGAGAACTAGCAAGATGATTAAGAGTGCTAATGTAAAGGTGGATGAATACCTGTTAGATAACTGAGAGGGGGTGAATCAATTAAGTCCAGATATCCTATAGTCCCAAATACTCCTAGATGTATATATTAAAAACTTCCAAATCAAATAATCAACTTGGTAAAATATCAACTGTGTCTTTCTCCTTCATCTACCGATTACTAGTAAATGAAAGTACTATGTTTACCGATCTATCCAGTTATAGAAATGTGTAAAAATAATAAAGCAACACATCCATACACATATAACATATAGATTTTTAACATGGAGACCCTATTAGGGGAATAAACCACCTAGGACCGGTAACCCCAAAATAATTCACTCTTCTAAAGTGAGCTCGGTTAGGAGCCAGCCCTGTTAAAGGTTACAAAAAACACTGTGATGTGTGACCTTAGTTAGAGGATTTATCACTAACAGTTCTCCTTTGAACAAATATTCACTATGGGGTCAACAAGAAAACAATCAACATTCATTGAATGTCATATTGAAATATAAAGATTGTTAAGTCCCACTCGGTTAAGAGATTTATATGTAACAATGGTTAAACTGATACAGTAATGATCTCATTCAAATACAACTTGATTTGCATATTTTTAGATCTATGATAAGCTCAAAAATACCTCTGATCAATAATCAATTCAATGTCAATGTTTCCCTCCAACTCTGTTCTACTCGATAATTGCTTTCTCTAACACTCAGTGTAGTCTATAGTTTTTCTCAGTTCTGTCTTTAAACCAGTTTGATAAGTGTTACATGAAAACAATATTTTCACGTGAATTCTCTTGCAACATCAACAATAACAAACTCAATAATGAATCTCATGTCTCCTTATATAGACATCATAAACCATTTTTTTCAATCCATAGATTTTTGCCTCTTAATCTTTATTGTTGGTTTTGCCGCTTTAACCATCCTCGGTAGTTGTGTCAATTACACATTTCATTCTCCTTCATCTGATCATCCTTGAATTTTTTCAGTCGTTTGATCATCATAAAAAACATTATTTTTACCTCGGAACCATAAATAATTGTCCAGCTCATCATTTTTAATCGGTTGTTACAAACTCCATTTATTTCTTTCACTTGGTCAATACTGTAATGTGTCGATGATAACTATCTCTGTTAATACTATACTCGGTATACACTACACTTTCTCGATGTATACACAAATCTTCATTTACCTCACCACATAAACTTGTTCAGTCCTGATCTTCAATACATAATAGAATCATGTAATACAATAAAGTCATCAACATAATGTCATAGACTCATCAATAAGTTACCCAATGTATACCATATCCATTTCTTTCTCATCCATCTCATCTTCGTGTAGATATCTCTTTCCTTTACCATTTTCCTTCTTAAGATTTTTGTAACCATCATGATAAGTACAGTCAAAACTAGTTGACATCAATGACAATATATTAACTGATTTAAGCATCTTACATACACTTTAGTAGATTGGTGATCATCAATCACTGTCTTTCAATTATCCATTCCATTGTCAAACTTTCCTTCAAGATATTCAATCAATTGTAGCTCATCAATACCCTGAGAAATTTGATGATTCGAGTAAGAAAGTGATTGAGGATGATTAGGAGATTGTGTATGTTGAACCAAAATTGGATGAATCGGCAAAAAAAAATGTGGAAGCAATGATTCAACATGTGGAAGAACAAGATCCTAGACCTAACATCCATAAACATGACAATCCAATAGCTAACATCAATCAAAGTAACTAACTAGTCAAACACCATCAATAAAAGTACATAAAGTATATAATATATCCAAAAAATACGAACACAAAAAGTCGATATGTAACATCCTTCCCCACTAGGAAGAGACATTGTCTTGATGTCTTACTACATACAGTTCATACCAACACAAACTATATATA